>CM062286.1:20851199-20924382 GCA_031216635.1 Dissostichus eleginoides | reverse complement strand
ACAACTTTTGGGTTGCCAGGTTAGGGTTTGTGCTTTACCACCTTATCAATGTTAATGATATCGTTTAAGCCTCAGAATATTGAACTCAGGGACCTTAAACCAATGGGAGACCAGATGGTTTGTAGCCATGCTACGATCTAGGGTCCACTACTTTGGTAAGCTCTAGAAACATATGTCATATGAATGTAAATCTGTTGGAAATGGGATATCATTTTTGGTACAAAAATACTTTTTCTGTTTGTAGCCAGTTTGTGGTCCAAGTATATTGTCCAATAACGTTTGAGCAGTCTTTGGTTTAATGCAGGTCAACAGAGCAACAGAGGCAGGACGCATTGGCTCTAATGCAATCCCAGATTATCGCTTTACGTTGATTTAAAGACGTTGTCTCTCAACTTCAACTCCATCCTAGCGTCTCAAAGTTCTAATAGAAATGTAAACAAGGAGAAGTGCTCTGAAAAAAGTTGCTCAGCCTTGACACATGTTGGCTTCACCTGAACAGAAGTACTGTCCCCCTATGAATAATTAGCAGTCATTTTGTCAAGACATCATTTTGTCAAGAGGATGAATTCTAACAGTTTTAAGATCCGCTGATTTAATCTGGTCAAAATGTGTCCAATCCTTAACCATATGTAAACTTATTTTCTGTCAAATGCTAATTAGCAAATGTATACATGGTATCATGTTATACTTATAGAACGTATACCTGGCTAGCATCAGCATGTTAGCATTGTAAGTATGTTACCATGCTAATGTTTGCTTCAAAACAAAACACCACAGAGCTGATGGGATGGATTTGAAATATTTCATAAAAGAATCATTAGAAAATCCAAATTGTCCTCTTTAATGATGTACCTCAAGTCAAGTCACAATGAATGTGTCAAGATGTACAGATTCATTATTTTGGCGCCATCTGGTGTTAGACAAAGTCACACCAACGGTCTGCCCTTTCAAAGGTTGAACACTGTTTGAAAACATTGTTAGCTGTTATTAATGTATGCATATATAAGGACACTGTAATAATACAAAAATGAAGTGCTTTCAATTCTACATGTGTTTTATAAAAACAGGGTTTACTGCTAAATCATTCTGGTTATTTTAACAATTAACTTATGCACAGTATTACTCTATCTACACTATGTGTAGTATGGTTTATTGCTCCAAAATGTGAGCCTCCAGTATGTTTAAGTAAATCGTGTCATTTGTATTTCTTTGTTCATCAGTGTATCCTTCCCATAAGTAGCTCCATATTTCTTATATTTCTGTTTTTAATGACTACTGCTTGTTAGTGTGCTAGGGTTAAATATAAATAAATATTTTTTTTTTCAAACCATTCCGGCAAAAATGAAATGAAAATATTAATGATATTAGACATATTTAAATGAATAGGAAATGAATAACAAAGTGGCTGCAAATAGCCGCATTAAAAATCAAATTGGAGATGTAACGCAATACTTTAAATTATTCCTAGTCTGAAATGTAGGTAAAACAAAGGGGCCTTCCAATGTTATTAAGATGTTGAGAGTATTGAAGGAAGTCAAGCCAGACATTGGTTGTTTATTTGTCTTAAACAAAGGACAAAGGACAAAGGTCAGTAATAATTAGCTTCTGGTAGCAGTTGGGAAGTATTGGCAAATAACAGTATTGGGAGTGATCATCTTCCGATTATAATCAAGTTTGATATAAGTAATGTGGTTGAGCTAGATGGTATGAGATGGAATTTTTCTAAATCAAATTGGGAGATGTTTGCTAAATTGTGTGATAATGAAATTGATAAGATTGATATGGCAGGAAGTATTGATGAAATAAATGAGCAATTTACTTCAAATATAATTAAAAGTGCTAATCAAACTATTGGGAATAAAACTGGTAAACTTAGTAAATGTGTTAAGATGGTACCGTGGTGGAACAAAGAATGTAATGATGCAATCCGAAACAAAATCAGGCTGTTTGGAAAGTTAAGAAAGACACATTCAGTATACAATTTATTAGAATATAAAAAGGCACAGGCTCAGGTAAGGAAAATTGTTAAAAGAGCAAAAAGGGAGTGTTGGAGAGGATTCTGTTCGAGTATTGGGAGAACTACGCCATTAGATAAAGTATGGGGAATGATTAAGAAGATGAGGGGAATTAGACAGCAGAGTAACCTGCCAGTGTTAGAGAATGGAGGGGAAATTGCCACTGGTGCTATGGAGAAGGCAGAAATTCTAGCTAAGAATTTTGTCAAAGTTCATTCTTCTGAAAATTTGACAGAAGAAGGTAAGATCAGGAGACAGGAAGTGTTAGATGAGCATCCTAATATGAGGAAAGAAATTTGTCACAGAGTGTTGTAAATGTACCTTTTTCTATTCAAGAGTTGAGAAGAGCACTAAGTAAGTGTAAAATGACTGCTCCTGGGAAAGATAATGTATGTTACATAATGTTGGCCAAATTAAGTGATTTTGCATTAGGAAAGCTGCTGGAGATGTACAATAAGATTTGGGAGAAAGGGAAGCTGCCAATAATATGGAAAGAGTATTCCTATTAGAAAACCTGGGAAAGATCCAACCAGTCCAGGCAGTTATAGACCTATAGCTCTGACATCGCACTTGTGTAAAGTTATGGAAAGAATGATAACAGAAAGGCTGACATACTATGTTGAAAAAAATGAATTAATGACTCCTTATCAGAGTGGGTTTAGAAGAGGGCGGAGTACTTTAGATCCACTGTTGTGCCTGGAATCTGAAGTCAGGAAAGCCAAGCGAACAAGGAGTGTGTTGTAGCTGTATTCTTTGATGTGGAGAAAGCTTACGATATGATGTGGAAGGAAGGATTATTAATAAAACTGGACATTATGGGTCTGGGAGGAAACGTATATAATTGGATTATGGATTTTTTGTTTGGCCGTGCCATCAGAGTCCGAGTTGGCAATTCATATTCTCGAAGGCATGAAGTTGAGAATGGAACCCCGCAGGGGAGTGTAATTAGTCCTCTTTTGTTTTCTATCATGATAAATGATATATATACACAAGTAGGATCTGATATTGGTAAGTCACTTTTTGCAGATGATGGAGCTATTTGGAAAAGGGGCAGAAATGTAAATATATTGTAGGTAAGATTCAGGAAGCCATTACGGAAATTGAAAGCTGGTCTCTGACATGGGGGTTTAGATTGTCGGTGGAAAAAACTGAAACTTTATTTTTTACGAGGAAAAGGATAGGTGAGGAGGTTAGGTTAAAACTTTATGGACAAGAACTAAAGAAAGTGAAGACATTTAAGTTTCTGGGAATATGGTTGGACGAGAGAGTCACATGGAGTATTTACATTGATAAAGTATTCGATAAATGCAAAAAGGTTTTAAATGTTATGATGTGCTTGGCAGGCACTAAGTGGGGGTCTGATAAAGCTGCTTTGAGGAACGTATACAGCCTTAATTAGATCAGTCATAGAATACGGACTAATAGTGTATGGTTCAGCTGCATACTCTTCTCTACAAAAATTAGATAGAGTCCAGGCACAAGCACTAAGGATATGGTGTGGGGCAATCAGATCTACACCAGTGTCGGCACTTCAGAGGTCGGAGAAAAAACCTATTTCTTTGAGGAGAAAACAGTTAATTATTCATTACTGGGCAAATCTACAGGGCCATAAAGCTACTCACCCTACTAAACAAACTGTAAAAACAAGTTGGGAAAGTAACAGAATTAAAAAAGAAAGTTTTTGTGTTTGTGTTTCGGAATTATGTAAGGAATTCAAAGTTAAAGAATGGAATATTAGTCCGACGGTGTTATAATACACCATTTAAGCCCGGATGCCCCGGTGGAGAAATGCTAACGCTAACGCTACATTAGCATCGGCGATCTTTTCTACTTCATGCTATCTGCACAAATGGTTGACATCGAACATTAAAAAGGTCAGGCAGTTCAGGGAGAATCGAAGGCAGGCAGGCAGGCAGCTTTGCATGACATTCTTCTGGACGTGTTTCATTGTGGTGATAGTGAGGGTAGTCAATCCCTTTTTTGGCAAGACAGTAGTGACGGCCATCTTGGTGACGTGTGTTGTTGTGCGAGACCAGAGATGTAGTTCATTGAGCGTTTCGCACAAAAAAATGTGTTACTTCACAGTTTTACGACACATTTTAATTTTTTTGACTCGCAAAATTATCTTTTAAATTGAAAAACATCATATGTGTAATTCGTGGCACAATTCAAACGGGATCGAAAGATAATCTTTCTCTCGCCATTGACTTCAATACATAATTTTTCCGAAATAAGGTCCCATGGAGGTCCCCCGGAAGGGGAGGGACTTCGCCTCTCTATACATCCATGTTGTAGACACTTCTTATTATACATGCATGAGACACTCCCACAGCAGCAGACGCACATTTATGATGTCCGCTGGCGCATCATAAACACGTCGGATAGTGAAAGTGCAGTCGGATTCTCAAAGTACCGCAGTCTCTTCTCCTAAGTCCTTTTGAATTATCCTATCCACTATCCCTTAACCCTGTGACGTTTCACACAGAGGTCAAGGGATAGACGATAGGGTTAGACGTTAGGAGCTGATTTTTGGACTATTCGACCGCAACCCAGGGGCCTTTCTTATTTCTCTAATTTCCCCTCCTCGACTCCTCGAATCCTCGGTCCTCCGGTAGTGATGGCAAAATGAAGCTTTGAATGAAGCATCGGACCACTTGGACAATTGTGTCGGAAATAGGTTCATTTCTCGAAGCTTGAGTTACAGCGACCTCTCCTGGCGAAGTGCAAGGCTGCAGTGGGTTTAACGTATCTTTGCCTTGAAAAATATTCGATGCACACACACTAAGACTGAATATCATGTTCTATTTGCAATTAAAGATTGATAATTGTGTGTATTGGGTTATTGAGAAGAGACTAGAGAGTGCTGGACATTTTTTTGGGCGGAGAGGGCCTTTTATCAGTTATTAAAGTATTAAAGTTGAAAAGCAATGATTAAAAGTTCATCCGTTACAAGCTTTGAACCAGCTGCGCGGAGGACATCGCAGCATTCGGGCCACCGGCTCTATCCACTGCGCTATCTATTCCTTGAGCAAATTATCTGTTTTTATATCACTGTTTGTCTTTTTGTTCACAACTTTCCACATTTCGAAGTGTTTCCCGAGCCAGAACGACCTATCTTTCTTCCTGGCTTGCTCTATAATGATCCAATTCAAATGCAATACCAACAACAACTCAACAGCAACAACG
The DNA here is from genome assembly GCA_031216635.1 of Dissostichus eleginoides. Classification (NCBI taxonomy): domain Eukaryota; kingdom Metazoa; phylum Chordata; class Actinopteri; order Perciformes; family Nototheniidae; genus Dissostichus; species Dissostichus eleginoides. The sequence goes on along the minus strand of CM062286.1, from coordinate 20,919,181 downwards.
CAAACTACGACAACAACCCACACATTGCGCATTGTTTAGAGCGGTTATAAAGTGTTGAAGCGCTCAAATTTGAAACTGTTTCAACCTGTCACCTGTCAGAATAGAGACGAGGCAGTGCATTGAATCACCTGATTGGACCGCGAACCAGTCAAGTGATTCATTCAGGAAATGAAGCAGTTGCTGGTTCGGACGTCACATGTCACGTGATTTGAAGCAGTTGCTGCTTCTGACGTCATATGTCACGTGATTTGAAGCAAGCTTCGAATCACTGCTTCTATGGAATAGGAAGTCCAGGGTTGATGCTCCGTTCGAAGCTTCAGTGTCAAACTGCCATCACTATCCTCCAGTAGTGACCCGGAAATGGTTTTCGGCGCGCCATGTTGAAGGACATCTAATTTCTCTAAATGCACATCGAGGACCGAGGATCGAGCATCGAGGAGGCTCTCTGGAGGAGCTATAATCGAGGATACACTGATGGGTCCTCCACGGTCCTCCACAGCTCCTCCACGGATGCATTTCCGGCAACAGTGATGTTTAAAAGAGTCGTGACGCACGGCCGGACTTATCTCAGCCAATGACAGCTCTGCAATGCATGCATCCCCTGGATATTATTTTATTAACTGCTTTCATCTCGACACGATGTTTACAGTGAGAACAGCTGTGAGGGCCGTGCAGAAAGCAGAGCAGTGTGTATAATATATATCACTCAGTATAACAGGCCTACATTACTCTCTTTATTTGCTTTAGTTTAGTAGATCTACAAACTGAGTCGATATTTGTCTAAAACCATTTAGTGCTTCACATAATAAAATACACAATGGCTGTAGCCTGATATTATATGCTTTAGGAGCTGTGTGTGTGTGTGTGTGTGTGTGTGTGTGTTTGTATGTGCGTAGATGTGGCGGACCGACAGGTCTCAGTTGGTTTGGTGTCCTATGCTTACTTTTAATACTTGTAAATAAAACTTTTGGCCCGTCATTTAATTTCCTCATTGTAGCGACCAGAGAGGGGGGGGGGGGGGGATATATCCAGTCTCTGATAGTGTTACGTTATTATGCTGTGAGTGCTCTCATACTTTGATTCTGAAATTGTATATATATATATATATATATATATATATATATATATATATATATATGTATGTATGTATATATATATATATATGTATGTATATATATATATGTATGTATATATATATATATATATATATATATGTATATATATGTATGTGTGTGTATGTCCGCATCTGTAGCCTGTTATTGTCTCATTATACCGCACTGTGAATGAATTAAAAGTAAATATATAAGTCATCATGAACACATCTGTCCATCAGACAGAGGGCTGTGCCTCCTGTCATCATTAATGGACGTCTCTTTAAAATGACTGCTCAGAGGAGAGGATTTCTCATTTCTCTAACCGCCTGCTGCTTCCCCTCCTCTCTCCTCGGTTCCCCTCCTCGGCTCCTCCGCTCGCATCTCCTGTGGCCGGGACTAAGACACGAGGATAGGAGTCGAGGAGGGGAAATTAGTGAAATGAGAAAGGCCCCGGGTGGCAGCATTGCAATAAAGGATGCTAGCTGCCCTAACCTCAAAGAAGAAGAAAAAGCAGCGACATGTGATGACGTCGTTAGAGCGCGCCGAATAAGCTATCAGTCCGATTAGCGACGTTAGCTCCATGGATGTATTATGGTTAGCTCCCCTGTGAAATGAGACTATTGATAAGTTCGCGCTTCTTGTTGGGTGTTTTATCGTCTTAGATGGTCCACCAACCAGCCCGGTGCCGAGTAGTAGTTTGCTCCAGTCTCAACCGGCAGTCGTTATGGCAGCGGAGGGGGATCTACCAGCAGACCTTCTGACAGAGGAGGTGAAACACAGCAGCGGGGACTTCGTTCCCCCGGACGGGCTGTGCTGGGTGTCCGTGCTGTCCTGTCTGCTGCTGGCGTGCTCCTATGTGGGCAGTCTGTACGTGTGGAGGAGTGATCTGCCCAGGTGAGCCCCACACTGCGGAGGGATAACTAATAGGGTTTAATTACTCTCTTCTACCTGGTTGGCTCGTGCTCTGTCCACTCTGTCATAGTTACCGTTGCATAAGGCCAGTGGGGGAAAGCAACTAAGTACATTTACTCAAGTACTGTACTGTACTTTTTTTTGTATGTTGTTTTTACTAAATTAGTAGGGATTTTTAAACACTACATTCAATATTTCAACATGACACATCATTTAACTTCCTCCAATATATAATAATACATAATAATAATAATAATAATTTAAAAAATGAACATAGGCTACATACAGATATGGAAAAAAATACATGAATTAAAGAACAACAAAGTTGATGAAGAATGGTTGTCATCAAATATTATTGCATCCCCACTCTGTTTTTATTCAAGTACTGTGCTTGAGTACATTTTTGAGATACTTGTACTTTACTTGAGTATTATAATGTTTTGCTACTTTATACTTCTACTCCACTACATTTTGGAAACAAATATTGTACTTTTTACTCCACTACATTTATTTTTAAAGATGAGTTACCAGTTACTTCAGGTTCATATTTTTAATACAAAAATTAAATACATTATGATGTACTATTATTGATGGAAGTACCTGGCAGTATAACAAGTTATTAAAGTTATGTTATCCTTATCCAGCTGCAAAATGAACACAATGCATCACTAATTATAAACCAGTAATATCATATTATTATTCAAAGATGGCCACTTTGGATGAAGAACTTTTGGTTGTGGTACATTTTACTGCTAATACCTTTGTACTTTTACTTAAGTATAATTTTTAATGCAGGTCACTGTGGTATTATAACTTTTACTTAAGTATACAATCTAAGTGCTTCTTTCAAAACTGCCGAAGGCTCAAGGGGATTTTGCAACACTATGTTCCAAAAATCTCAGCTGATATTCATGTTTTCTCTTAGCATGTGGTCTTCATAGTGTATTTGACAGCCTCTATGTGGACTTTATGCTGCAATAATCTGAACATTCCTCATTGTGGCTCAACCATAACTGAACAAACCTGTTAGGGGGCCCAAAGCAAACTCCTCGAGGCCCCTACTCATACATTCTGCCCTGTGTGTATTTTGTGTATGTAATTTCCCATAGAGCAGTGAGAGCACAGACTATGTCTCAATGTTTATCCAGAGATCCACAAGTTAACCTTTGCTCCTTTGCTGAAATAACACTACATTAGCTAAAGGGTCAAAGTAGTAAGCACAACTGGATGTACACTAAAGGAGTACAGTAAATAGGGTGCATTTAAGATAAGATAAGATGGACCTGTATGGATCCCTGTAGGGAAATGCAGGTGTCATAGCAGAAACAAGACAGAAACACAGCTAGTACACATGGGAATATACACAATAAGAATTCCAAAAACAATTAAGAAGAATAAACACGTAGTTAGAGTATGAATAGAAGTATCAAAAATAACATGAGTTCAACTCTGATCAGGTGAATGTACATATACAGATATGTGAAAAGGTTATATATATATTTATATTAATTTAAATTACAAAGGTCATTATAGTTTCTCTTAGGACATTGGTAAGCAGAGATAGTAACCCCTCTTTATCCCACACATCATCAGCTGGTTGTCTCAACTCTTTTGTATAATACACAATCATTTATTTTCTTTAAAACCATTGAAATATTAGTGAACCTAGGATGTGATTGTCAGAAATCACATTCAAAATAAGTCCACAATACTAGCTAATAATACCAAGTTAAACTTTTATATATACTTTAGCCATAACAAATGTTTTGCAGTTCATTCATTTTGTAATGTACAATGAATAGACAGCAGGCATGAACGATGTATGAACTTCATTCAGCGTTGGTAGTTTTGTTTAATGATATGTTTATTTTAGATTTTTAGGATTGAACTTTTAATTCTATTTTGAATGTCTTTTAGAAGATTAATCCAATATATAAACGCAAAGTGTGTAAACAAAAATCACCATTTGGTGGTACTACACTGCTGTGAGGGACTTCTGAACAGCTGTGTCTCCGTCCTGTGTGCTGAATCAGATCATGTGACGTGTGATCTTGTTCCTGTTCTCAGGGATCACCCCGCTGTGATAAAGAGACGCTTCACCAGCGTGCTCATCGTCTCCGGCCTGTCTCCTCTCTTTGTGTGGACATGGAGACAGTTCACAGGAGTCAGGGTGAGTGTCCCACCATAACATCACCATTAAATACTGTATGTGTTGTCGTGTTGCTGTCGGACACATTAGCTGTTGAATTATCATTGAGTCTTCTGCTTTTGACTCTTCTGAATGTGTTTGTGTGTCAGACCGGCCCAGCGCTGCTCTCTCTGATGGGGATCCGCTTCGAAGGCCTCATTCCTGCCATCATTCTCCCTCTGATGCTCACCATGGTAAGAAGCAGATCTCAACTGGATAGTGGTTTGACGTTGCTCGAGTTCTAAGCATGTGCCTGGGTCTTCAGAGGGTCCCTGTGCCCCAGAAGCTGAGCGTAAGATGCTGTGTCCCTGTGGCTCCTAGGACTTATATTTCACATTTTTACTATCATGTTTGTTTATATACATATTTATTTATTAATATGGTGCAACTGAAAACACAAAACCTATCAATCAATCAAAAATATTTGATGGATAACAGTATGAGCGTGGTCTTTAAATTTGAGAGCATCATTTATTGATTTCACGTTCAGATGATGTATTTCTTTCCCTCAAACCCTGTCATCGCCCTCAAATAGTGCCTGCTTGCGCTTAGATGTGCTCTGCTTCTGCTCAAACTGTACGCTTGCACTCAGATAAATTGCTGCTTGCACAGATTTCCTGTGTTCCAGCTTAAAACCTTCTCCTCGCACTCAGGCTGTTTCTGTGCGCGTCAAATGTCTGCTCTCAGATTTCTGCTGTGCGCTTGGATTTTTTGTGCAACAACCCTGTCAAAATCCCTCAACCAATAGGAGGCCAGGTGTCCTTGCGGGTGCGTTCGCTTTACTTATTAGAGCGTCCCGTAAGGGCGGTTACTCTTTGGTTTATAAACTCCCGCCCTCCAGGCTTTTATCAAATTTACTTCCCTTGTTCATTTACAACTTTTGGGGGGAAAAAGCACAGTTAAATATATATATATATATATATATATATATATATATATATATATATATATACCAGCACCTTATAATAGCTACCTTAATAGTAGCCCGTGCTGGTGCAGAACACCGTGCAGAACGTTTTATTTGCCATAGCCTACTTTTTACGCTTAGGTGTCGTGAATCAACTACGTCAGGTCTTGCTCATTGACAGCGGTGCTCTCTATAAAGGCCTACCCTAATAATCGCTGGGGGAAATTCCACAAAAATCATCAGGAAATAGGGTCCCGGTAAAAAAAAAAAAAAAAAAAATCCCCCCTCCTAAATCAGACCTGTGTGTGCATGTGTCCGGCTGCAGGTGCTGTTCCTGGGCCCGCTCATGCAGCTGGCGATGGACTGTCCCTGGAGCTTCATGGACGGGTTCCGAGTGGCCATAGGTGAGACGTGATTCCTTTGCTTTTCACTTCCATCAATGCTGGATTACCTTTACGCTTGATAGATACCACAAATGTTATCTTCAAAAAAATTGAAATAGATTGAAATAGACTTTCAACATTTTTACCTTTTTAACATTTTAGAAATCTTTAAGTTTACAGATGCAACAAACTCGTTTTATTTATCAAATGTATTTTTGTGGCTCCAGACATATTATACTTGGTGACAAACGGGCCAAATGTCTCTTTTGATAGTAAAGGTTGCTGACCCCTGGCCTCGGCTCAGAGCCGTCCTGATAGCTTTTATAACTCTATTGGCAAGATGTCTAAAACTAGCAAGATGGAAACAATCAGCACCACCTTCCCACACTCTGTGGATAAAGGACATATAATCATTTATATTCAGAGCTTGAAAAATCACTTACACATTGTAAACATTTAGAAATATCTTTCTATGGCTATGCAAAGAGAAATAAAACGTTCTAATCAAATCAAACTTTATTTATATAGCACTTTTCATACACAAAGGTAACTCAAAGTGCTTCACAATCCAAGCACAAAGACAATTTACAAAAAAAAGGTAACACAGCTTTGTGATTCAAAAGAACACTTAATACCAGCGCAGGACTGAATAAAACAAGACGTAAATAAATACAAATTATAAAAAGGAATACAATTAGAATGAAATACAGAAAGACTTTTCCATATATCCCAGAATAGGACCGCATTTTATATTTATTTATCTAGTTTACTCACTTATTTACTCATTTATTTGTATGTTATTTATTTTATTCTGACCTGAAGGCAGAACTGAAGACAGCACTTTGTCATTGTTGTCAGTTTTCAAATAAATAAATAACCCTTAGCTGCAGGACAGGACTTTATTTCAGTGTACAATATGACAGTGTTCTATAATGAAGTGCTCGTCCTCCTCAGAGGAGATAACCCCCCCCTGTGTCCCCCCCCCCTGCAGACCCCTGGTTCTGGTCACTGTGTTTCAGTGACATGCGCTGGCTGAGGAACCAGGTGGTGGCCCCCCTCACAGAGGAGCTGGTGTTCAGGGCCTGCATGCTGCCCATGCTGGTGCCCTGCGCCGGGCCCCTCACCGCCATCTTCACCTGTCCCCTGTTCTTCGGAGTGGGTGAGTCCTGCCAGTCTGAGAGAAGCTAGGAGGGAGTGAAGTGCACTGGTTATGATACTGACTGATGAACTGACGCTGTGGTGGAGAGAAAAGGAATGTCCAGAGGCGAAAAATCAAAATATTCTTATTAATTCCAACAGTTAATGCCAAAATGAACCCTTTCAAACGAACCATTTCCTATGAATTTGTTTTCTAAAAACTAAATACAGAACCAAGCTTGTCACACGCTGCTAACAAAGCAAGGTCTAAATACTGTATCGCTTCAATCTGCCGCTAGGCTGCAGAACCTCCTTTATGCTGCAGGAGCAACACACTCAAATTCATTAAATAATACACACCACACAATCTAAGGCTGTAAATGCTGTATATTTAATCAAAAATGATGCATAAATACAAACTCAGGAAGTGGCTCCAACAGCTGTGCTTGAGTGAATGGCTGGAAGTGAAATGTACATGTATTTTCCTCCATTAGAATCAGGTGTATTGCCAAGTAGGTTAACACATAGAGGAATATGCCCTGGTGTATTTGGTGCATACATAAAGACAGTTACAATTCTAAGAAAAAACTACCAAAAATCTATTATAAAAAACAATTAAAAAAAGCTATTAAACATTTTTAATATAGATAAATATTTACATGAAATATAGATATACCAACAACTATGAACAGTGTAATATGACAACAAAATAAAATATGTGCAGAATTGTTACAAAAAGTGGTTTAAAAGAGGTGGCTTTGTGTATTGGGAGGATATCCTTGCTGTACAGTTTAGATCTACAGATGTATTTGTTCCCAGAAATTCCAAGACTTCTTTTACTTTGATATACTACTTTATGAAAATGTATCAAAATACTGAAACTAGCTTGACTTTATTTCAAAAATTACTGCAACAAATGCAAAAATCATGGGCATCTAAAGAAGGTCTGTGGACAGTCTTGAATAATAAATAGCATAAACTCCACTAGGGCTGTCCCTAATACCATTTTTCGGGCTCCGGATATTCGGTAGTAATCAGCAGCGAACCGCTTCAACACGTGTATTTCGGTTTATTCACGGCAATCATTTTGTTATTCTACAGTATTGTTGTTTTATAGTTATTTGTTAATGTATACAACCCAATTTGTGTTCTTTGAAATTGAAAAGGATATTGCATTGTGTTTGTTACTTTCGTTGCATTTGTATATGTCTTAAGTGTATTTGGCTTGGCTTCCTATTTTTTAATGGACATGCTTTTATTTTGAAGGAGAGTTAGCGCTGTTGACAGGAAGTTGTTGTTGCTATGGAAACAACGTGCCGGAGATTAACGGAGAAAAAGTCATATCTACATATAAAGACGGATAAAGTGTATGGTTAAGTGTTAGCACCATGGGCGTCGCCCCGGATGTTTTTTCTTTAGCCCCGGACAAATTCTCCCTCAATAATGTGATACATTAACCGTACTTTACCTAGAGGACGGCAGAATTTGTAATTTCCCGTGTTCAGTTAATGCAACAGAGGCAAGACACCACCAGACCAATCAGAGAGTTGCATGGAAATAAACGTTTTATTGGCTGACAGTAACGTACCTCTCCTCTGTGACAGTGTTTAAACTGTCAGCGGAGTTTCTGAAGATGCAGAAAGAAACAATTGACTTGGTGCAGGCAGTAAATTACAAAACAGCAGTTGAGAACACACTGAAAGTTACCGAAGTGACCAGAAAGCACATGTAGTCTATGATATTGATATTCCCGAAACTGTGACACAGAAGAAGAAGCGTAGAAACATGGAAGACTTTGTAGTCGAGGCATCATGTGGAGCACGCTCTCACATTAGCTTATTAGCTCAGATTAGCTATTGATGATCACGTTGATAAATCATATAAAACCAATAGCCAAACACACAAAAAACATGTTGCTGTGTGAGCATTAAACGATTAACATTAAACTAAACAAACACAACAGAACGTTATTGTCCTTATAAAAATAAAAACATACATTTTGTCCACCGACATAATACAGGCACCTTAACCTCGAGAGATCCTCACAATTTCCCACAATCCATTGCCGTAACCCGTAACAAAGCTAATGCAGGCACACGTTTGTTTGTGACACCAGATGGCGTAATTCTTCTTCTTCTTCTTCTTCTTTTCTTTAATGGCGAATCGCTTCCACTTGGAGCATATATCGCCACCTCTGGCGTAATTCTCCGATTTAACAAGGATTTTATACCAACCTTTATAACTCTGTGTTACACACACACGACACACCTATATGCCGTGAGCTGATTATCGAGCCTTCATTGTAACAGATCTGGTAGGCCACCACGTTATTCTTTACTTTCTGCGCGTCTTTATATGTAGAATATATTACTTTTTTCTCCGTCATGGTGTTTCCATAGCAACAACAACTTCCTGTCAACAGCCTAAACTCGCCTTCAAAATAAAAGCACAGGAAGTTAACCTAAATTACATTTAAGACATACAACTGCAACGAAAGTAACAAAAAACAATGTAATATCCTTTTCAGTTTCACAGAACACAAATTGGGTTATTTACATAATATGTTTACAGTGCTGTCTATTGTTATTTTGTATTATTCTTTGCGGAATTTGGCCGTGTAAAATGTTCTCTTGGATTGCTGCAGCCAATGCGTGACGTCATTGGTAAGCGTAACGAACCCCGAATAGATTCTGGTACCTACACCGCCACTGTGGGCTAAGCCCCGAATGTTTCCAGGTCCAGACGACGCCCCTGGTTAGCACCCCCCGAAGAGGCACAAGCTCTTACGTTGATATTGGAGATTTCAATAAATTCAAAAAAAAAAGAACAAAAAAAAGAAAACGAATAACGAAATTGAAACCCGAATAGTACTCCAACGAACGAATATTCAGATATTCGGATATTCGGGTACAGCCCTAAACTCCACTGCTGTGCTCCCTTTAAGGTGCTGTCAGACAGGTGCAGTTACTTTGATGGTTAAAAATACTTTCAAATAGAAGCAGGGGTACTGAGATCTAAAGAATACAAATACTTGAGTTTAGCTGAATGTGATGTTGTGTCTTTATTTGTTTTGACGTATAGTTTTGAATCCAATAAGGACATGAACGTAGCAGATTCATGGCTGATACAAACCCAACCATTTGATGCTCATGTTGCTGCTTTCCTATATCTTTACGGTCTCTCCTCAGCTCACTTCCACCATGTGATCGAGCTGCTGAGGTTCAGACAGGGGACGCTGTCCGGGATCTTCCTCTCTGCAGGTGGGCTCTAGGGTTTAATCACTGGTGGACTGTATAGTACATTTACATCTACGTTACTGTTACTTTAATACTGTACATGGGTCTTTTATAGAAATGTCTTAACTTATCTATATATTTTATATATCGCATTCTTTGTGGTTCATGTTCTTTCAACTGTAGATATGTGTATATACTTGCAGCTGTTTTTATTTTTTTTCACCTTTAAAGATGTTAAGATTTTAATGCCTGAACACACTGCTGCTGTAACTAAATAATGTCCCAATTTGGGATCAATAAATTATCTATCTGTCTATCTATATATTTACTAAAGTAATGTACTTAAGAACAATTTTGAGGTACTTTTCTTGAGTATTTCTATTTTATGCTACTTTATACTTCTATCCACTACATTTTAGAAGCCAACATTGTACTTTTTACTCCACTACGTTTATTTAGTTACTTTACATATTCAGATTATAAACCAAGACAAAATATATAAATAAAGTAATATATCAACTATGACATATAATTAAAGGTTAAGATATCCAGCAGCAGTATATCAAGTTATTCAATTAGCTGCACCTTTACCAGCTGTGATGAACACATTAATGCATGAATAGTAATAATCCAGTCATTTAATGTATACGATTCTGAAAGAAGACATTACGTACAATAAGTACTTTTGCTTTTGGAACTTAAGTATATTTTGATACTTATACTTTTGTACTTTTACACTGTAGTGATTCTCCTTTTACTTAAGTACTATGTCTTACTTCTTCCACCTCTGCTGTAATGTCCTGTCAGAGTGTATGATACTATGACTGATGCTGACCCATGCTTCTGTTCCTCTGCAGTGTTCCAGTTCTCCTACACGGCCGTGTTCGGGGCCTACACCGCCTTCATCTTCATCAGAACAGGTCAGGAGCCTTCACATTTCCTAAGAACAACATTCTCCATATTCTTAAGTTTCTTTATTTATACCCTACTGGCTTTATAACACTTTTGGACGGCAATACAGATCTTCATATTTTACTTTTTCACACCCAGGCCCGTGGATTACCAAGTCACTTGTTAATAAAAGGGAAGATAATATTCTGCAAAAGCATGAAGACCGTTTTGGGACATGACATATATCATTAGGAATGGCATTGAGTATCGATCAACATTTGTTTCAAATTAGTTTTCAAAAATATATTTTAGGTATTTTGGGTTGATGGTACTTTTATAAGCAGACAATCATAAATAATAGATACAAATTAAAAAATGGTCTCCAGTAGTAGTCCAAAGCTATGGTTACAGTTAGTCTGAATTAAAAGGTTACTTCACCTCTATACTGATCATTTGTATATTCATAACTCCTACTGTGATACCTTGAATTTATCAAGAAAACACATTCCTAGCATGCCTCCAGTGAAACAAGGATCTATAGAACTGAAAGAAGAATGTTTAGTAGATGTAAAATGATCTTTTTACAAACTCCATGTCTCATTTGCCTATTCGCAAGCTTACTTAATACCTTAATATTGACATGGAAGGAAATAGAGCCTTAAAGTTTTTATAAATAGACATGGGTCATTGAAAGTTATTTTAATTAAACATTCTTTGCAATGATAGAACCTTCCCTTTTAAAAATAATTGTTCTTTGAGAGGTCTCCATGTATCAAACGATGCCGTGTTGGGTCCTTGAACTAGAGGGATTTGGGCCGGGAAGGTCCTTGAAGAGTCCTTGAATTTGAGGATACTCACATGGAATAGTGGCATGATTTTATGCGGGTGACACTGTTGTTAAGGCTTTTTTACTTGGATCATACTTTGAAATATGTGTGAGAGTTTTGCAGTTGGCCTCTATTTACTTTCATTCTTCCAGTGTGTTTTTGTATTCTCTGCTCACTGTGGATGAGTGGTGGGGTAACTAATATACAAATATTCATTGTGAAGTATTCCTTCAAACTAATTCTACATGAATTGATTAATGAATTGAATTCCCTGTATGGACACTTGGTGCAGAACCGGACATTTGGCATTTCCTGGTTTTATGCATGAATTTGTCCTAAAATGTGATCTGGTCTTCATTTAAGTCACAATGAGCTAAAGCTAAAATGTTTGCTAACTCCTAACTTGATTACCTTTTGTTGAAGTCTAGGGGTTTACATACTTTTTCCAACCTCCTTTGAAATTCAGTATGGACAAGAGCAAACCATACTTTGTGTGCTATTAGTAAAAACAGATGGTGTTTGTTGATTAATGTAACTTAGGTGAAGATCAGACCATATTTTAGAACACATTATTCCAAAGTGTTCACTTACTCCCCCCCCCCCCCCTGCTGCAGGAAGTGAATCTCCACATTGATATTTCCTCTTCCTGTTGCAGGTCACCTGATTGGCCCGGTGCTCTGCCACTCCTTCTGTAACTACATGGGTTTCCCCGCCATCAGCACGGCGATGGAGCACCCCCACCGCCTCACCGTACTCTCCTCCTACCTGATGGGGGTGCTCCTTCTTCCTCTTCCTCTTCCCCTTCACTGACCCCGCCTACTACGGCCTGCCCACCCCCGTGTGCACCCTCACCTCCTCCCCCAGCTCCCTCTGCCTCTCCTGATCCCTGCCCCCCCCCCCCAACTTTGTTGCCAAGTTACAGTTCAGGTGAGACTGAGGGTTAAGTTGCCATGGAGAGTCGGGAAATATGTGGTCTATGGCCTCCTGATATGTCGGTGCATATTCATTAAATATGAGTCAGCTGAAGCTCTTCTGAGAAGAGGGGGGTTCATGTTGCTGGGACCCTGGCAGTGTGTGTGACTGTAGTCTCTGTCCCTGATCTTAATGTAGCGCTAACACTGAAGGCCACTTCCTCCTCAGATCCTCTCGTACTGATGGATCTCCTCCGTTTGTGACGATCATAATATTCCTTTTTGAATATGAATCTTCCACTCGTAGTCCGTTTGCCAGCTCATAGAATCCGAGTGAAACCAGAAATGATGAGTACCCCAAACTTCTATGTTAAAATGTATAGTAGGGGTCTCCAGTACATAGAAACTGCAGGATGATAACTTGCATATGTTGGGCAATTTGCACAAAATGGCAGTTTTAACCAGAAAATGCCAATATGTGCACTCTGGACTGATTTTGATATATTTTGGGACAATTTCTGGTTGAAACTGCCATTTTTGATCCTGAAAATGATCCAAGCCATTTTTCACTATTGTCCACATAGGCTATAATGCTAAGGAATGCAACTTATGCTAATTGTGCAAATGTCCCAACATATGCAGCTTAGCATCCGTCAGTTTCTATGTGGTGGAGCCCCATACTATTTCTATCATAACAATTTGGTATACTCAACATTCCCGGGTTCACTAGCTTATCAGCCTGAGCCCGTCTTTTCAAAGGATCATTCTTGTTTATTACAACGTGGTCTTATTTTCACAATCCATTTCCATCACTTATAAATTGACCAAGTTAATGCAGAGATTTAGAAACAAAGGTACATAACAACGAAGGGCAGGTGTATAGAACATTCCAAGGGAACAGTAAAATATGTAAAGGGGAAGTTGAGGTATATTTACTTGTTTGAGCTTTAAGAGGCTTGCTAGTTCTCACTTTTTAAAATCTCAGTTGGGACAGTGATGAACCTTGATCCGTGTCTCAAATAATGCCGTGTTGGGTCCTTGAATGTGAGGGAATTAGGATGGGAACCGTAAAATGATCACCCATAATCAATCCACTTCCTGGTTAACCTTTGAGCTGCTGTACTTCTGGTAGATTTCTGTATACATGAGGGCTTCAGCTGCTGAGTCTTTGAACTATTCAGTATGCTATTTAAGGATTCCTGCCATCCTGTTATTCAGCATGGATGCACATCTAAACTGCTGGAAAAAAGCATTTTTATTATATTTATCCAGATATTCTTCTGGTTTGTTCCTGACCCATCAGATAATCTGACTGTTCATGGATCAAATAGATAAATGATGGCAACAACGATGAAAATAAGACCTTGGTTGTAGAGTTCTGCTGCCCGTTGAGTTTTGAAAAGGTTTAGGGTTTTTAGACGGGTTTGGATCATTTCGGTGCCCAAGGTTTAGCTTTTAAATTGGGCAGTACTAGTTGGGTTTAGTTGAATCTGAAAGATTGGGCTTGTTTAGCCCGTACAGAACTCTTATCAAGGTTTGATAAACCTGAATTATCCTTAAATCCTTTGAGCATCTCTTGAGCGAGACATGGATATATCATTTTTTTTTTTTGAGTCACAGCCCTTACAAAATCGTTCTTGCTGCACTGCATTGTGGTCCAAAGAGGCTCATAGACATGTTGGATTCCTCTCTGAATGATTGTTAAAGAGCCTGCTGTAGTTGCACTGGAGTTCAGGAATGTAGGAGATCACCGTTAGTTGTTTTAATTTTACACACATTCTTAACCGTGTCATTTCTTACTTGTCCAGACAAATCAGACAGCGGCTCTCTGCTGCTGTAGAGAGGCTGGATGGGTCAGTGTTTGCTATGAATGTTATTTATATGCATGTTTCAGTGCTGGTAGTTGTTGTTCGTTGGTGAAGGGGGGGTGATGGTGATGGGTTCACTGTCCATATTGACTGAAACATACTCTGTGTGAGCCACAAACACAAGACTGGTTTTAAATACCAGTAAGTTGTACTTATGTCCTCTGGGAGGTGAGACATTCCTCAAGTGGGGGATGCTGGGTAGAGTTTGCTTTTGCCTCGTTGAGTTCAACTCTTTAATGCAGTTTTTTCTGGCTCCTGAAACCTGTCAGTCAAACTCTGGGGCAGATTTAACACCCAGAAGGACTTCCCTTTTCCATATTAATCATAAAGCAGTTAAACTCCCCGTACTGTAGCAGATTTTTAACGCTGTTAGAAAGTCGTTTCTGTCTGGACATGTTTGAAAACACTTTAGAAAGTTGTGTTCTATCACATCAAAATAACAATGCAGTGGAACAGAAACAGTTTAAACGATGATGTTCTGATGCAACTGTGCTTTAAATGCTAGTTCTTAGATCTGTGTGGCCAGAAAGTTTTGAAAATGTAAAATGTGTTACCCAGCAGACTGTCAACACTAAAAAAGCAAACTAGCTGCTTTTTGGTACAGTACATACTTTATTCCCATCCTTGGTCTTTTTTGGTCGCACAAACCAACAAAAATTCAACTTTCTCTTGCTCAGTCAAATCCAAAAAAACAGACAACCTTTATTTTAGAACGTTTGTTGTCCAAGTCCATATTGCGTTCCATCTCTGAACTACTCTGTGCAGCCTGAGAGGTGTGTGTGTGTGTGTGTCCTCACAGAGTGTGTTTCAGTCTGAAAGCTGGAGGTTGTTACAACTCGTCAAACCCCAGCTTTTTATTTGAAAGGATCTGTACTTTTAGGTCCATTAGCCCGAATGTCTTGTTTTCATTTGATTGTTGTTCTTTCTGTTCTGGACGGCTTGCCCATCGGAGCTTACATCTTTAAATGTGATATGCTGCTTGTTCACAACACAAAGCTAGAAAGGTTCTTTTGTTCACACAACGAGTTCAAACTGAGTCCATTAGAGCAGCAACAGGCTTATTATAAGGTAACCATTTCATGTTTTTGAACATGGTAGCTCTTTCCAGTTGCCAAGAAACACAGCAATGCCCTTACATGGGCAGTGAGAAAGAATATTACTAGCTAGAAATATGAATGTAAAAAAAAAGCAGGATTTAAAAGATAAAAAATTGGCTTTCCAAATGTAATTTAGGAAAGACGTTTTATTTTTAACACTTTGTTCCGCATCAAAGACATGCAACATTTAAATAACTTTAGTTCAAAACTCAGTTTAATTTCTGTTTGCATTGTGCAGCTCTGCGTCACCAAATCATATAAATAGTGTGTCCCTAAATGCCATTGAAAACAGCTAGGGGTAATAAGCTAATCTAACAGACAAACTTATTTTACTTTTGTTTATGACCACCATTTGATTTCTAACAGTTATATTTGCTAGTCTTCTGCCACGTCTTGTAATATTCCCATTCCTGAGAGGAGATATAAAGGTGCATCACTGGCTTTTTTCTTTAAAACCTTATTTAATTGATCCTTTCAGAGAGATCGGCACTACAAGCCAGTGTCCAACCAGCTGTGAAATAACTGTAAACCTAGAATATCATTTCAGACTGATTGACTCACTCCACTTGAAGTTATTTATAGCTCACTGTTGGTGATGTTTTGAGATGCTTCTGATTTGGCAGAATTTAAAATGGCATACACACTATTAGCTATACTGTGAAGAGTAGAGCTGCAGCAATAGATCCTATATGTGGGAATGTGTCTAGATAAAGTGACTGAGCGAGTAAAGCAGTGGATTATCTCGACTGAACATGGCCATAAAATATTTTTGAATAACTTGAGTTTTACCTCACCTACCTACCTGAAGAGGCCAGCAGAGGGCGACAGAGCGCTGTTACCTCGCTGAAGGGAGCTCTCCTTCCTGTTTATCAGCCTGCATGACATCAGCCATTACTCACTGCGAAACCAATCCACTCTTAACTTATTTTAACTTAGGCTCCAACACAATTACAGCTCAATAGAGGAGACTGATGGGGAGAGGAGACCCCTGCGGTGATGCTAAATCCTGTTAGTGTCGTCTGCCCCCCCCCATCGCGTGTTTCATTACTCCACTATGGATTTGTTGTCTTTTACCATGCCATGCTTTACAATGAAGCTTTAAACAATAGACTATACAACCCTTATTGATCAACTGGAGGAGCTCCAGTCATTGATGAGAGGTTTTGTGACTAAACTACGGTTGTCATTTACTGGTTTTTATATTAATCCCATTGCATGTCTACGGAAGACGATAAGTGCCAAATGAGACATTTTTGGGATGTGACGTAAGGTAAAAAAACCCATTTTGAGTCAGACTTAAATCTCGCAATTCTGAGATTCTGATTAAAGTCAGAATTCACATTTTTTTTAAACTTGAGATCATATCCCAATTAATTTCTCTCATGTGGCGCTCATCCTCTACCATACATGTCGATAAGTCACATGAATCTAGGTATATTTGAATTAGTGTTTTTCTAATTTAGGGTCGGGTTGTGGGTAAAATGCAATTGGACTTTACAAAAAGATGTATCTAACCTTTGTAAAGCCACTATTTGTAGATCTAATTATGGCATTTTTCTAATTCTGCCTTTTCTTTGACATAATTTAGTCGATTCTAGTGAAATTGATTTCAGATTTTGGCTGGTGGTAATGTTTTGCTTTCTGCCTTTCATTCTCAGTTTGAATGGATATTCCTGCAGTATTTCTGTGGGTGAAGCGATGTGCTTACTGTCTGTCACTGGTGTTTTATTTTTTATTGCAGCAGCCGATAGTAGGCACGAAATTCGAACATATTTCAAATACAACACAGTGTTTTTTAATTTAAGTAAGAAATACTTTGACCACACTTAAGGCATGACTGTACTGTTATTACTCTTTGCAACACTATTTTCTAAAAGAGAAACAGGTCATGTTGTCCCTTTTTGATTTGGTTTCTAACCCAATCTAAGCTCATGCATTGTTTTCTCCACACAGCCTGGAAACTCTCCGGATATGATTTGCAGTCAATCTGAATTTTTTTTCTGACCGTCTGATCTGTAGTTTCCTGTCCCCGGCTTAAACTCAGACACAAGCAGGGGAAGACCTTGTTCTGCCTTTACTGCTCTAATAACAAACAACAATACATGTTTTCTCTTCAAACCTGTTCTCGATCAACAACAACACGGATCAGTGTGTGCTGTTTCAGATGAACCTGTGTTAATATGCAGAGAGCCGCTCCGACAGACAGTCTATTTTTGCTAAGCTTTAGCAGCTCCGTTATTTTAATAAACAACACCCAGAGGAGGAATATTTCAAACGTGCATTTTCAGAACTTGTGAAAAATAAAAAGTGAGTCCGCTGGTGAAAACAGATGTTTATATTGAGCACTATCTTTTGTATTCAGATCTATTTTGGTGACAGGAACAGAGTGTACAGATGTGTGCATGTATTTTATGCTCACTGTGTCACACGTTGTTGTACAATTCAAGTCCGTCACGACAGAACCGTGTTTCAGTATGACAATCTTTTACATGAACTTTGGAATCACTGCAAAATATCTATTTGTAAATAAATAATGTTCTTTTATAAATGCTTTTGTGTTCGTGCTGTTATTGATGCTTTGTGAAATGAATGACCACATGTTGCTGTGATGTTTTTCTGGATTTGACAATGATTCATAGCTCTTTATCACATTTTAATGAGTTTTAGGAGAAAATACATTCGCCAACATCTAATATCTAATACACTCTTGTTCAATTTTCTATTGTTAGAACATGTGTATGATCTTCATCTGTTACAGTTCATTGTGGTTTGTTTAGCTAGCAGTGTGTTGGCTTTATCCTGGGAAATATGTGACGCTATCCATCCATCCATCTTCTACCGCTTATCCGGAGAAGGGTCTCAGAGGACCCCAAACTTCCCTTTCCCCACATCAACACCTCTGACTGCGGGGTTCCAAGGTGCTCCCCAGCCAGCGTGGAGATGTCATCCCTCCACCTGGTCCTGGGTCAGCCCCTCGGTCTCCTAGGGAGGCAGCTAGGCAGCATCCTTACTGCACACCTTAAAGTGCCAGTGAAGTGCATTTTTTTGCGCCAAAATGAAATGGCAGTTTCATTTCTTACATATAATTGTACCTGTTCATGGCTAAAATAATTTTTTAGGAAGTGCGAGGGACGAGATAAACATCGCAAATTTTTCAGAGTCTGAGCCTACCGCTGCTGCAGACGATAGCGGCTGTGACGTCACAAGATGGGCCCAGTTGTGATTGTAAACATGGCGGAGCTTCGGAAAGTGATACTGGTGCGAGAGAAATGAGTGATTTTGACAGCTTTTCGGACAGGATAGATGAGGAAAGTGGCCATGGAAGTCAATTTAGTTGAGGACAATATTTTGTCATAGATCTAGAGTAGATCTACACACAGGATTGGCCATCACCTGATCATACATTCATCTGTTCATAGCATGATGCAACATTCATGTTCACATGCAGTGTTGTGCTAGTTACTGAAAACCAGTAACTAGTTACAATTACTAGTTACTTCACTACTTACACCAAAAAGTAATGCGTTACTGTGAAAAGTAACTTTTTAGTTACTTAAAAAAGGGCACCCATTAATGCCCTTATACTGTAGCCTTCATTTCAGTACTGTTATTGCATCGGAGAATAATACAACCTGTTGATCAACTTGACATGCATTTGCATCACTGAACTCTGCTAAGCAATGTGGTCTATACAAACACAAACACAAAGATATGTTTCAAAGTGCCAATCCAGCCGCTGTTGCTTAGGTGGAGGTGGAGTGGCGTCGGATGAGTCTGGGTCTGTGGTCTTAGCTACTAGCTTCGTCCCAGCATGTTGTTTCTGCAGATGTTTCAACAGATTTTAATTGCTGTTTTGGGCAGTCGATAGGATCTTTGACCCGCCAAGACACAACTTACATTAACTAAAACGTTCTTTTCTTGTGCTCGACAAAAGTGAAATAGTGAGAATATCTCCAGGCGGAGAAACTCGACTTGAGCTCTGCCGCCGCCATGATAGTCTTGTTAATAGACACAAACACAGTGGCCTTTATTTTTCATAAACAATCTACGAATCTACGAAACAATACACCAGCCACTCACCTTCATCTTTTGGTAACAGAAACATCGCCACTTCGGCAGAATTGCCATTACCACAGCCAGCAGGCAATGCATCGCTTCCCGTGTGTTTTTCCTCCCTTTTTCTTCACTGTCGCCTCCATTGTCAGGTTCCTCGATTGGCAATCACTTCCAGTCGACTGCGAAAGACTTTCCAATAAAATACTCGCTCAAAAACGTTGGTAAATTCACTTTGAAACAGAGACAAAATGAACGGTGGTGAATGTAAACACTTCGGCTGAGCCCATCTTCTGACGTCACGCAGTAGATCGCAAGCCACGCCCACAAGGCGGATTCCCAGCGGAAAATTCCAACTCGTCAAATTCGTTGCTATTCCAACATCTTTTATATGGTTCCAATGGACAATTTTGGTCATTACTATACGTATTAGCATAACAGATCATGCACCGGCGCACACTTCACTGGTCTGGCTCCTTTCCACGCCAAGTAGCAGCGGTTCTACTCAGATTCGCCCCCAGCACTGGAAAATGCTGCTCCAAAACAGGTAAAAAATAATGAAAACAATGTGTTCTCGCTTCTAATAGTTAATAGAAAAACTACCATAGAACAGGGTGAAATGTGCTTGGTAAGATTTCTTGAAATAAGATGGGTTATTTAGATGAATAAGTCTTGTAATTAGCTGGGGAAACCTATTTTTGAACTATATTTTCAAAGATCAGGAAATGTGTAACAAAATAAGCCAAATGCTCAAAGTGTTCTGTTTTCTGATGTTAGTTGGTGATTTTTCAATAAAAGTATAAAAAAAACTTGTTTCACCTGAGATCCAACTGAAAATAAGATGTCTTCAAGAGTCTTTGACTTAACAAGATATTTCAGAGGCATTGTTTAAAACAAGACCCTATATCTCACTGCATTGTTACTTCTTAAGGTGGGGTAGGTAATTTTGGAGAAACCAGCTCGAGTGCGCTAGAATTTGAAAATCACAACCGGAAAAATCTGCCACTTCCTTACAGAGCCCCTCCTCCAACACACACGAACGCGCACATGACCAATGAGGGCACGAGATAAGTTTGTGCACAGATGGAAGGCTGACAGCAGGTAGGCCATCCAGTTATTTTAGCCGGGCGGCTAAAATGATTGGTCGTGCTTTTTACAGTACCACGGCTTCCACAGATGACATTTTTTAATGGATTTTTTGTCAAAGCACTTAAGATATTCATTGCTATCGGATGTTAAGAGCATTCCATGGATATAACAAAAAGTGTATCTCAAGCCGGTTTTCAAACTTACCTACCCCACCTTTAGTTAGTATGTCTGTAGATAACCCAATTTGTGTTATGTGAGACTGAAGGGGATGTTGCATTGTTTTTGTTGCTTTCGTTGCAGTTTTATATATATCTTAATGTAATTTAGGTTAACTTCCTGTTTCATTTGTATGCTTTTATTTTGAAGGCGAGTTTACGCGGTTGACAGGAAGTTGTTGTGGCATTAGAAACAACCAGCGCCATATAGAGAACCGCAGTGACGCGTCCTAAAACCCGGAAGTAAACTTCTTCCGGTTCCTTTGACAAAATGCAATGCAATTTCTCCATAGGATTTTGGAAAATAGCTTGAAATAAGGTCTGTGGTTGACACACATTTAAGAGACAGATCACGTTTTTTTAGTCGGATAATCTCCACATGTCTACCCATCTCTTATAATTTTCTAATCATAAATCTATCGATCATAAATCTATCGATTAGATCTATGATTTCGAAAATCATATGTGGAGATTATCCGGCTGAACAAAACGTGATCTGTCTCTTAAATGTGTGTCAACCACAGACCTTATTTCGAGCTATTTCCAAATCCTATGGAGAAATTGCATGCATTTTTGTCGAAGGAACCGGAAGAAGTTTACTTCCGGGTTTTAGGACGCGTCACTGCGGTTCTCTATAGAGAGAAGAGTTGTGCGACAGCGGAAGTCCAAAATGCTTGATCGTCACGTGGTTCAGAGAGACTCAGAAAGTTCCCGGAAGTTCGTGGCGGGCCGTTTGAATCACGATTTGAATGCATTAATAACAGGATAGAAATGCAATTTTTGTAATTAGTGGTCAATAACGGGTTTGATTTGCAATATTTATACACATATCGATATGTGTATGTAGTTACATCAATATGTTTGTTTTTTTAAAGTAAAATTTGCTAATATTTGAGGATTAATAAAATAAGAAGTGCTTTATTGATACCAATTGGGGAAATGTTTGCTTTGCAGCAGCAAAAGACAAGGCATTGTACATAAGACAGTTAAAAGACTAGAATTAAACAATCGCAAATGTAAACATCTTAAATAGAAATAAATAGCATTACAAAGGTAGAAAATATACATAGATAGTGTGAACAGCTATCTTACCTGTTAACATATACATGTGAGGCTAACGTTGCCTTGGTTACAGAGCCTGTTGCTGTTGTTTATTGCTTTGAATTCTTTCAAACAATTATCTTCTTAAACTTGTATGGTAGTCAGAAGCATCACATCCTAATGTTTATTGATATATTTAGAGGGAGGGGATGGGAAGGAAGGTTTCAAAATTCAGATTAGATTCATTTCTACCATTTCTTTAATTCATGGTGGTTTCAGTAATCCCATGGTAATTGAGGACACAAGTAATCTAAATGACTAATGTCATCTTTATGACTTTCAGAAAGGACAGGAGACCGACAGGTGCCTATCTAAGGACTAGCAGCAGCAGCATCATGATGACCGACAGGTGCCTATCTAAGGACTAGCAGCAGCAGCATGATGATGACCGACAGGTGCCTATCTAAGGACTAGCAGCGCAGCAGCAGCATGATGATGACCGACAGGTGCCTATCTAAGGACTAGCAGCAGCAGCATGATGACCGACAGGTGCCTATCTAAGGACTAGCAGCAGCAGCATGATGATGACCGACAGGTGCCTATCTAAGGACTAGCAGCAGCAGCATGATGATGACCGACAGGTGCCTATCTAAGGACTAGCAGCAGCAGCAGCATGATGATGACCGACAGGTGCCTATCTAAGGACTAGCAGCACAGCAGCATGATGATGACCGACAGGTGCCTATCTAAGGACTAGCAGCAGCAGCATGATGATGATGTTAAATGTGTGTTTTTTGGAACATCCATTGTAAATAAATGGAATTCAATAAACATTGAATAGCATGTCATGCAGTTTGTCTGTGCCTTTTCCTCCGTGTTGTCCTGGCATATCGTCTCCCCCATGGTTTGCTGTGCTGCCTCTATCGCTCAGAGAAAGGAGTATGTACGGTTTCCCCACTGACACAGAGAGGAGGAAAGAATGGCTGGCTCAAGTCAGCAGGAGCAATTTAACTATCACAAAAGACAACAACAGCAACAAAACATGTGAGGTAATCATATTTTTCACAAAACGAAGACACACCATTGGGAAGCTTAATGTCTGTTTAATAAAAACAAGGAACAGGGAGAGGCTTGCAAAACTTTGGGAGTTGAGACTCAGGCTCAGGGTGAGGGTCTCATTGCAGGTCTTCAGGCTCCATTGAACCCCTGGGGTTCTTGTGCTGAGAGAGGGAGACAAAGACAGGAGAAAGGGTTAGATACATCTATATAGCAACCTATAGGATGGGACATTGCTGACCTATTTTAAACTTACCTTGTGTTTTCACTCTCACTTAGGTCCCTCTCCCTTTGCCATCAATCCAAAATCAGCTGAGCTGCAACATAATACAGACAGGTAATAATCAACAGAATCACAAGGACATAATGGCTTGCTAAAAACACTCACCATAAGTTACGTTTTTTGTTTACTGTTTGGAAGTCTCAAATATGCACTCTAAATCCATATCAATAGCGATGTATCACAAACATAGCTCTCTTCCTTATTATTGTGTAACGTTAACTATATTATACTAGCTGAACTCCAAATGGATATCTCATTTCACCACCCACCCACTAAAATCACTCGCCCCAATGTTATATTTAACTAATATTTAACTCCCTCCACCCTGGATAAAAGCACGTTAAGAAGCCCTTTTTCTCTAATTCACAACGTTGGATTGAAATAAACATTAGGAGAACGGATTAATAGGCTGTTCATGGTTAACGTGTGTTGCTAACTTTATCCGGTATCCTAGCCTAATCTGTTATCTGTAAACGTTCCCTAAATCTACTGATTAAGGGATAATCCACTAACATCCTTTAATACACGTGTCATTTGACTCGAGTGCTGATAATATCCGCAATATACATCTTTAAACGTTTTCGTACCTTTAAAAGTCCATCACGAACGGTCTATTATGCTGCAACTCTATTGCGCTGCTAGCCGCAAGCTAACGGCAAGCTAACGGCAAGCTAACGGCAAGCTAACGGCAAGCTAACGGCAAGCTAACGGCAAGCTAACGGCAAGCTAACGGCAAGCTAACGGCAAGCTAACTTCCGGGAACTATTGAGGGGCTCCACGATCCGCCATTGCTGTAAAAAAATGGTCCATTGGAGTGAACGGAGATGTCGTAACTCTTCTATTATACGGCTCTGGAAACAACGTGACGGAGAAAGTAATATCTTCTATGTAACGGCGGAGAAAGAGAAGAATGGAGTGTATGTTTAAATGTTAGCACCCCCCGAAGAGGCTCAAGCTCTTACGTTGGGTCTGGAGTTTAAATAAATTCTAATTCATCAGTAAAGTCTACGACCATGATTCGGAGGGAAATGCTACAGTAAGAGCTTCACCTTCACCAGCTACAAGCTACAAGCTACACCACGCTGCCTGTGGATTGAAGGAACGGTGTTCCGGATTAACTGGTTTCCCGATCAACTGGGGCACAGATGTGGGGGGCGTGGCCTTCGACTGAAATACACATTTCGATCGCTTCTTCTGTCGTTTACATAAATCTTTTGGTATATTTGGCTCGGTAGGAAGACTTTGATGCACATTCAGTACCAGTGTGTGAAGTTGTGGTTACGATGGCGATATCCGGACGCGAACAGCGAGGAGTACAAAAAGAAAAACGAGTTGAGTGGGGATGTCTGTTCAAAACATTGCGAGCTCCAATAAATCATTTAAACCAGCTATTGTTGCCAGACTTATTACTGAATATCGTTCTTAATGTGATACCAAGTCCATCTGAGACCTGTGTACACCTTCAGACAGCCTCCAAGTGAAGCGTATGTTGTTTACTCACAGTTTGAAAGCAGCGTGGAGAACTCTTCAGCTGTGGTAAGCTGTGATCCGCTCGAATAAATCATTAAAACCAGCTAACCACACAAAATTGTGAAAGGTTAATCCAATTTATATAGACTGGACCCATGCCCCAATTAATGATAACTCTGTACACCTGTTGTTCAATTGTATGTTTCACTAACAGACTGCATGAAAGTATAAACGGGTATCAAATGGACTCGACATCATATTAATAACGATATATGATACAAATGTAAGACTGACAACAAGAATAGTTTGTAAAGGATTTATTGACGTTAGAATGATTAACAAAGCATTTATATACTAATAAAGGACTGGCTTATCTAAAGCTAGTTGGGTAGCACTTGAAATGTTTTGGCTCTATGAAACCTGATGTAGGCTACTTATATGATTCTGTTTTCTTCAAGTTTGTATCTTCTTGGTCGAATGCACTTCTTGTAAGTCGCTTTGGATAAAAGCGTCAGCTAAATGCAATGTCATGTAATGTAATTGACGTGAGTGTTTTGAACACACTGATTTAGTTTATGATTCTCCAAAAGGTGTCGTGTTGGTCCGTGGCGCACTCATAACGCGCAGGATTGAGTGATTTTTGCTGTTGGGACTCGGGTTTGAGTCCAGCATGAAGTTTTTTGTTATATTCATGTCGATGGACACTGAATATTATGTTTGAAAAGAGGATTCCTAATATTGTTTGCCGAGACCAACATTCATGACCAAGCAGCATTTTAAAGTCTAAATATCCCTGCACATGCAGCAATGACATTTCTGCTGCTATCTTTGCAAAACGAGTTAACAGTCACATCTTATCTGGATGAGTGCTGCAGAATACCGTTTTTATAAGGGATACATGTGTGTTTAGTCTTTCATATTAAACATGATCGCTGGTAGATAGCCACAGAAGTCGTAACACAGTTTAACCTGGGCGGATCACAGTTTACCCTGGGCGGGTCCCAGTTCCCTGGGCAGATCGCCGTTTACCTGGGCGGATCACAGCTTACCACAGCTGAAGAGTTCTCCTCGCTGCTTTCAAACTGTGAGTAAACAACATACGCTTCACTTGGAGGCTGTCTGAAGGTGTACACAGGTCTCAGATGGACTTGGTATCACATTAAGAACGATATTCAGTAATAAATCGGGCAACAATAACTGGTTTAAATGATTTATTGGAGCTCGCAATGTTTTGAACAGACATCCCCACTCAACTCGTTTTTCTTTTTGTACTCCTCGCTGTTCGCGTCCGGATATCGCCATCGTAACCACAACCTCACACACTGGTACTGAATGTGCATCAAAGTCTTCTTACCGAGCCAAATATACCAAAAGATTTATGTAAACGACAGAAGAAGCGATCGAAATGTGTATTTCAGTCGAAGGCCACGCCCCCCACATCTGTGCCCCAGTTGATCGGGAAACCAGTTAATCCGGAACACCGGCATGGCACACAGATCAGCGAGCTGCAGCATCTAGCGTGAACTAAGAAGGTAAAGAATACGGCTAAACTCAAAATGGATGACATAAAGGAACAGATAATTAAGCTACAAACGGAAATAAAGGAAAATATAGGTTTATTACATCAGGAAGATTGTGAAGGCATGTCAAGGCAGGAACTAACGGAGGAAATTGAATATAAAGAAAAACAACTAGCTGAGCTTCAACTCAAAATGGATGAAACTGATGGATTAGCATTACCACGTCGTTCAGAACGCCCCACTGTGCAGACAGAGAAAATGCTTGCCTACCAACAGGAGGAAATGTGTAAAATGGAAAAAAGACTGCTTAGCCTGTATGAACAGTGGAAATACCAAGTCAGAAAAGCCAAAGAAGTATTAAAGACTGACATTTCAAAACGGGAATTGGCTGAAATGGCAGACGCAATTGAAGATGGAATGATTGGTGTGATGAGAGCTTACAGCGAAATAAGAGACCGAACCACACCATCCACTGAACTAAGTCGCAGGATTGACGCATGTCAGGCTGTAACGAAAGACATTATGAAAATGATCAACGACCGCTTAACGGAAATAGATGGCGATTTTGATGCGGAGCGTGAAAGGCACTGTCTTCGCCAGCTATCAGCCCATGACTACGCGTACTCCATTTATGGCACTGCCTCTCATTCAAGCGCCAGTCACCATTCTGAAACCTCGGTCCTAACTGCAAAAAGGGCTGATGCAGCCGCAGAGCTTGCTGCAAAGGAGGCTCAATATAAAGTAAAGGAAAAAGAAAGAAAGCAAAAGGAAGAAATAAGAATGATGGAGGAGAAACTACACATGCAGAAGTCTAAATTAGAGAGTCTACAAGCAGAAAGGGAAATGGAGGCTGCTTGTGCCAGACTGGAGATCTACGACAGAGAAATCAGACAGGAAACTGATAGACAGTCTACACAGCAGAACATGACATATCCCTTTCAGCCCTTCTGTAAATTGTCAAAACCCTCACATTACGGCACCAACACCCACTACTGATGTGTCCTGTTTGGCCCAAGCAATACAAGACAGCATAGCCATAAACAGACTCCCAATGCCAATGCCCACAGTCTTTAGTGGAGACCCACTCCTCTTCATTGAATGGAGAATGTCATTCATGTCAGTAGTGGACCGAAAGGGCATTTCTTCAGCTGATAAACTTTGCCATCTAAAGAAACATGTCAGTGGCCCTGCTCACAAATGCCTTGAAGGAACATTCTATCGAAATGATGAACAGGCATGGAATAAGCTCAATCAACGCTTTGGGCAGCCATTTGTGATCCAAAGAGCTCTCAGGGAGAAGCTGTCAAAATGGCAGAAAATACAACCCAAAGACGCTGAAGGGTTAAGAACATTCTCTGACTTCCTAAATGCCTGCCTGCAAAGCATGCCCCATGTGAAGGGTCTAGAAATTCTAAATGACTGCGAAGAAAACCAAAAGCTAATCCAGAAAATTCCTGATTGGCTAGCAGCACGTTGGAATCGCCAGGTTACAATCGCTCTCATGGAAGGTAAAGAGTTTCCCACCTTTGAGGATTTCACTCACTTTGTGTCATTAGAGTCAGAGATAGCATGCAACCCAGTCACTTCTCTACATGCTCTCTACTCATCCAACTCAAATGACAAAAGAGGCATTAAGGAAACAAGGGGAAATAAAGCAAATGTCTTCAGCACGCAAACTGCCATAAACAGTGAAAAACCAAGGCCCCCCTGCATGTGGTGCAAAGATGACAAACATCAACTGCCCAAGTGTACAACCTTCATGGAAAAGTCCCTGGAGGATCGACGAATGTATGTAAAAGATAATAAGCTGTGTTACGGCTGCATGAAGCCAGGTCACGGTGCAAAGGAATGTCGTCACCGCCACACTTGTGATGTATGTCAGAGAAGGCACCCTACCTGTCTCCACGATGAGAACTTCAGAAGACGTGAAAATCAAGAAAGATCTGTTTTCACTGTGAACACAGCTCTTAATAGTGAAAATGAAACCAAAGCAGCTACGGTACTCAACGTCACTGGAGGCAGTCAGACAGGCAGCACTTCCATGATCGTTCCTGTGTGGGTGTCCTCAGCTAAAAACCCATCCAAAGAACAGCTTGTCTATGCATTATTAGATACTCAAAGCGACAGTACCTTCATAGACCAAGATGTAACACGAGCACCAAAAGTGAATGCTGAGCACAGAATTATTTATCTCACTTCCTGCTAGAAGGGCAGACACGGGGGCGGGTCTAAACTTTGATTTGCTTAGCCTTGCTTTACAACCACTTTAGATGGACAGGGGATTTATCTAATCACACTCATTTAAATGTTTTCATGAAGAATTGTCTAAATCATGTTGTCCTAAATTGCATATTGTGTATCTATATTGTTTCTATTTTAGTTTCAAATAATTTATATTGTTTGTGTATGTAGTGCTAAGCCTTAAAATAAAGTTGACATGTTACTCAGTGTTATTTCTCAGTGTCTTAGTAACCGGGGGTTACACACTCCCCTCTCAAAGGTGTGTATGTCCCGCAACACCTATCAGGTTGTCTGGTCACAGCCGAATGAGGATTTTCTGCTTGAACTTCATAAGCATGACCTTGTAGTGTGTCTGTGAAGGCTACACTTAAGCCTTGGAAAAGGGACTTCACAATGGAGACTAGTGGATTACCTAATTGGGTGTAGTGTAATCTATCTGGAATTGTTCTGGGTCTGTTGGAACGTCTGTGAAGAGCATCTTGTTCATCTTTATCTTCAGCAATCTCAGCCATAGTAGCTTTTGTCTTTGGCTTCTGAGAGTCGTCATTGCTGGCAGACATGTTGGAGAGCACTGGAATGGCATCCTTCACGACATTTTGAATATTCTCTGGTGGTTGTGTTCCTTCTGATGCAGTTTCAGATATTGTTCCATCGTCAGGTACGTTTTCTCTTTCAGGTTCTTTTAAGACTTCTCCTTCAGGTTCTTTTTCAGTTATGTCAGTGTCAGTGTTTCTCCAACTTGACTGATGCCTCTTTTCAGTGAACTATCAGGTTTGATGACCTCAGATTCGGCTGATTGCTCTGTGCTCATCAGGACTCCAGGATGGGTAACATCTACTGTTGCTTGAGCGTTTTGCTCAGCTGAGGACTCAATTGGAATAATCCCAATAGGACTGCCTAGTCCTTCATCTTCCATATGGGTATTCTCATTCAGCTCGATTTGGTATTGGTGCCAAGCACTTTCCACACACTGAGAGTTTGCATTCCAGAACACAGGAACTTCTTCATCTGACTCATTTTGATTCATGTCTTCATCTGCATCTTGTGCAGCAGGATTCAAGCAAGTGTTCTGCCGGGTCCTTTTCCGTGAGACTGGCTCCGGCGAGGTTACATACAGATCTCTGTGTAACGTCCTCAGCGGTCCATCTTGTTTCTCGGGTCTCACTGTGTACACTGGAAGATCACTGGCCCGCGTTGTCACCACATGAATATCAGGTTCCCACTTGTCAGCAAGTTTATGCTTCCCTCGTAGACGAACACTTCTTACCAGCACACGGTCCCCAACTTCAAGTGTAGACTCTGTGATGCGTCGATCAAATCTGGCTTTGTTCCTTGCAGCATTTTTAGCAGCATTGCTGGATGCGAGTTGGTAACTCTCCTTCAGATGAGACTTCAAGTTCCGTACATAATCTGAGTGAGATGTTTGGTTGCGTTCAAAGAGTGGGATACCAAATGCCAAGTCAATAGGTAACCTAGGTTGCCTCCCGAACATCAACTCGTAAGGGCTGAACCCAGTGACATCGTTCTTAGTGCAATTGTAGGCATGCACCAATGGGCGTACGAAGTCTCGCCAATGCGCTTTGTCTCTGTCTTTTAAGGTCCCCAACATGCTTAAAAGCGTCCGATTGAACCTTTCAACTGGGTTTCCTCTTGGATGGTATGGAGTTGTCCGAACTTTCTGAATCCCTGCCACTTCACAAAGCTCTTTAATTGTCTTTGATTCAAAGTCAGGTCCTTGGTCACTGTGTAAGCGCTCTGGGAAACCATAATGGATGATGAAGTTCTCCCAGAGGCATTTGGCCACGGTACAAGCTTTCTGGTTGGGTGTGGGCATAGCAACTGCATATTTTGTGTAATGGTCTGTGATCACCAGGACATTGGTTGTGTTGCTTCTGTCAGGTTCGATCGAGAGGAAGTCCATACAGACCAACTCCAACGGACGAGTTACTTTTATGTTGACCACTGCGCAGCCTTTTGAGGTGGGGTCTTTCTCCGAATGCAGCGGTCACATGTCTTCACTTTAGCTTCCACCTCAGCAGCCATTCTAGGCCAGTAAAACCGGGATCGCAGGAGATCTGTAGTTCGCTCTATTCCTAAGTGACCCATGTCGTCATGCAGACTCTTCATGACAGATGTCCTGAGCTCTTTGGGTAAGACCAGTTGGAATGTGGTGTGTTCTTCTTCTTTCCTCCTTCGATAGAGGATTCCCTCTTTTATCTCCAATCGAGGCAATTCTCTCAACAGCAACGGAAGTTCAGGGAGCTCTCGTCGTGCAGTAGGTGGGGTGTTTGCCCAGTCTCTAGTTGGAATATGACTTCTCGGATACTGGGGTCAGCTCTCTGCTTTTCTTTTATCTCTTCCCTGGACAAATGCTGGATAGTGGGAGTTTCCCTCTGCCTGTTCTTCTTGCTCAAAGATTGAGGAATGACGTCTGCATACATAGACAGGGATTCAACGAGTGTGATGCAAGGGTCAAGTGATTGGTTTTCTGGATCTTGGCGAAGTAGATGACATTCACAGATTGCTTGGACTACTTCTGGGTCCAC
This sequence comes from Dissostichus eleginoides, assembly GCA_031216635.1. NCBI lineage: Eukaryota > Metazoa > Chordata > Actinopteri > Perciformes > Nototheniidae > Dissostichus > Dissostichus eleginoides. The sequence goes on along the minus strand of CM062286.1, from coordinate 20,888,216 downwards.
TTCAGTGACATTTTCACTATTAGGAGAATGACGTAAGGTGAACTGGTGGATTCGTTCACGCTCCTTTTGAGATTCAAGATCATTAATCAGGTCTCCATGAGGACGTCTTGACAGACCATCAGTATCCAGATTTTGTTTCCCTGCACGGTACTGAAGTGTGAATGAGAATGTGGACAGGGCAGACAGCCATCGATAACTGGTAGCATCCAGCTTCGCTGAAGTGAGTATGTAGGTTAGTGGATTGCTGTCAGTGACGACGGTGAACTGATTTCCATACAGAAAGTCGCTGAATTTTTCTGTGACGCTCCACTTTAGGGCTAAAAACTCCAGCTTATGGGCAGGATAGCGAGCTTCGCTGTGAGATAGTCCTCTGCTGGCGAATGCAATTGGTCGAAGCTGTCCATTCTGTTCCTGGTAAAGTGCAGCTCCCAAGCCAGTAGTGCTGGCCTCGGTGTGCAAGGTGTAAGGCAAGGTGGGGTTTGCGAAACCCAATACTGGGGCAGTGGTAAGCTTGTCAATGACTGTCTCAAAAGCATACTTGCATGAAGGAGTCCAACGATCGTTGAAAGGTTCTTTCGGGTTGCGATAAACCACGCTCTTCTCTTTTGGGCTCTTGGTCTTTCGCAGAGGTGGGTAGCCAACTGTTAATCTGTTAATGGTTTGACTATCTTGGAATAACCTTCGATAAATCGCCGGTAGTATCCCGAAAACCCCAAGAATGACCTCAGTTCTTTCAGGTTCTTCGGGCTTGGCCAGGTCTTTAAGGCGTTGATCTTTTCAGGATCTGTTTTGACACCGTCCCTGGAACAATGTGTCCCAAGTACCTCACTGATGTCTGAAAGAACTTGCACTTTTCCACTGATAGCTTTAAGCCATACTCTTTGAGACGGTTGAGGACTCGCAGTAATCTTGTCTCGTGTTCCTCTAGAGTCTCAGAGAATATAATGATGTCATCTAGAAAGACAATAGCCTCCTTGAGGTTCATGTCGCCCATACATTTCTCCATTAATCTCTGGAAAGTACTTGGTGCGTTGGTGATTTCCTTGGGGCATTCGCTGGAATTCCCAGAATCCCAACGGACACACAAAAGCAGTCTTTGCCTTGTCTCTTTCATCCATTTCGATTTGGTAATATCCCGACTTGAGATCCAACAGAGAACCATTTAGATCCATGCAGTGCTTTGAAGGTCTCCTCCAAGTTTGGCAAGGCATAGGCATCCTTTACTGTCTGTAGGTTTAATCGGCGGTAATCGATGCAGAGCCGCACGTCACCATTTTTTTTCTTCGGACTACTACAATAGGAGAGGAAAAAGAAGACTCAGACTCTCGAATAATGCCTGCGTCCAGCAGCTCTTGGAGGTGTCTGCGGACAGCTTGTATGTCATTGGGATGAATGGGACGAGCTCTTTGCTTGACAGGGGTCTCATCATGAAGGTTGATGTGTTGTTTCACTTTGTCTGTCTTTCCCAAGTCCAAGTCATGCTGTGAGAACACATCTGGCATAGCTTGTAACTTCTGCTCTACTCTGTCCCTCCATTCTGCAGGAATTGGGGAGTCTGCAAAGTTGAATGTCGTTGGAGAAACTTTGGATGGGTCAAGCTGATGAGCTGTAGGATCTTCAGTCTTTATTTTTCCTGTTTCAGGGAGCACTTGCTCTATGCTGTTGAGCTCAGCCAAGACACTTCTTGGTGGCAGCTGAATGTCATGCTGTGTCTCATTGGTTAGCACTACTGGTACTCTATAAGGCGCCCTGGTTGGCAGGGTGAGTAAACCACAAGTAACCATTATGCCACCTGGAAGGAAGCTTGAGGATGGAGGCTCCATTAATGCCCACTTTTCTGTGTGCACACTGTGGATATTTACCACTCCTTCCAGTACAACTCTTTGTCCTGCGGGGATGACTTCTGGCTTCCCTTCCAGTCTCACTGATCCCAGGTTGCCGTCTTGTACTTGCTTCTGTCTTAGCTCAAGTGTTTTCAGCACTGCTCGATAGCCATAAGGAGATGGCTGGTGGTGAAAAGGGTTTGTCTCAATGTATTGTTCGTACATTACGTCCAATGTGTTGGTGCCAATCAACACTGGTGATGAGTTCATGGCACGGCAATCTGGAACCACAAGGGCTAAGGTAGGTACTTCAATGTTTGAACCAAGGAAGCTCTTTGGAAAGGTTATACTGAGCTCAATCTTGGAATAACCTTCGATAAATCGCCGGTAGTATCCCGAAAACCCCAAGAATGACCTCAGTTCTTTCAGGTTCTTCGGGCTTGGCCAGGTCTTTAAGGCGTTAATCTTTTCAGGATCTGTTTTGACACCGTCCCTGGTAACAATGTGTCCCAAGTAACTCACTGATGTCTGAAAGAACTTGCACTTTTCCACTGATAGCTTTAAGCCATACTCTTTGAGACGGTTGAGGACTCGCAGTAATCTTGTCTCGTGTTCCTCTAGAGTCTCAGAGAATATAATGATGTCATCTAGAAAGACAATAGCCTCCTTGAGGTTCATGTCGCCCATACATTTCTCCATTAATCTCTGGAAAGTACTTGGTGCGTTGGTGATTCCTTGGGGCATTCGCTGGAATTCCCAGAATCCCAACGGACACACAAAAGCAGTCTTTGCCTTGTCTCTTTCATCCATTTCGATTTGGTAATATCCCGACTTGAGATCCAACACAGAGAACCATTTAGATCCATGCAGTGCTTTGAAGGTCTCCTCCAAGTTTGGCAAGGCATAGGCATCCTTTACTGTCTGTAGGTTTAATCGGCGGTAATCGATGCAGAGCCGCACGTCACCATTTTTTTTCCGGACTACTACAATAGGAGAGGAAAAAGAAGACTCAGACTCTCGAATGATTCCTGCGTCCAGCAGCTCTTGGAGGTGTCTGCGGACAGCTTGTATGTCATTGGGATGAATGGGACGAGCTCTTTGCTTGACAGGGGTCTCATCATGAAGGTTGATGTGGTGTTTCACTTTGTCTGTCTTTCCCAAGTCCAAGTCATGCTGTGAGAACACATCTGGCATAGCTTGTAACTTCTGCTCTACTCTCTCCCTCCATTCTGCAGGAATTGGGGAGTCTGCAAAGTTGAATGTCTTTGGAGAAACTTTGGATGGGTCAAGCTGATGAGCTGTAGGATCTTCAGTCTTTGTTTTTCCTGTTTCAGGGAGCACTTGCTGTATGCTGTTGAGCTCAGCCAAGACACTTCTTGGTGGCAGCTGAATGTCATGCTGTGTCTCATTGGTTAGCACTACTGGTACTCTATAAGGCGCCCTGGTTGGCAGGGTGAGTAAACCACAAGTAACCATTATGCCACCTGGAAGGAAGCTTGAGGATGGAGGCTCCATTAATGCCCACTTTTCTGTGTGCACACTGTGGATATTTACCACTCCTTCCAGTACAACTCTTTGTCCTGCGGGGATGACTTCTGGCTTCCCTTCCAGTCTCACTGATCCCAGGTTGCCGTCTTGTACTTGCTTCTGTCTTAGTTCAAGTGTTTTCAGCACTGCTCGATAGCCATAAGGAGATGGCTGGTGGTGAGCAGGGTTTGTCTCAATGTATTGTTCGTACATTACGTCCAATGTGTTGGTGCCAATCAACACTGGTGATGAGGTCATGGCACGGCAATCTGGAACCACAAGGGCTAAGGTAGGTACTTCAATGTCTGAACCAAGGAAGCTCTTTGGAAAGGTTATACTGAGCTCTATGTAACCTTTATACGGGACTGTCTGGCCATTAGCGCCTTCAATTTCCAGTAGGTCGTCTAAGGGGTGAATAGTCTTTGAGGCCAACTTCTGTTCATAGAAGGACTGGGTGACGGTAGTGACCTGTGATCCTGTGTCCAACAAAGAGCTGCACTCCTCCCCTGCAATAAGAACTTGGGCAGTACATCTGGTTCCCACTAATCCTTTTGGTAGGTAACCCCAGTTATTAGTAGAGGATTGCCTCAGGCTAGCTCTTTGCTTGCCATGGGGACGTCGTCGATGTCCTCCAGCTCCCATCAGTCCCGTGACTGAAGCTGATTCTAGTTTAACTGGATGTTGGAAGAGCTGCCTTGGGTTTCCCATAGAACTTGTCTTTCATGCAACTGATTCTTCTTTGCGGCAACTAATGCTTGATTAGGGGCCTCGCTGCAATTTGGTGCCATGTGCCCATCCTCACCACAGCGGAAGCAATACCAGGGACGTGGCCTTCCGTGCTGTATTCTGGCTGTAGCGGTCGAAGAGTTATTTGCCCTTTGATGTATATTTGCTCCAACAACAGTAGGGAAAGGAGGGGTCTGTGCTTGTAGGGCTGATATCTGACTCTGTAGCTCTGCTACATGTCTCTTTAAATCTTGGAAGAGAGGATCAAGCTGGGAGGGACTACTCTGGGATCTGGGGTTGTGGCGATTCTGTGTTTTAAGGCTTGCTACTTGACTTTGGAGGCCCGCCACTTGTTTTTTCAAGTTCTGGGTGTCACACAGCATGTCCACTGTGGGATTCTGCTGCTGCGATGACATGTTATTATCTCCTTCACAGGTGCAGGCACATTGAAGATTTGCTGCAGCTCGTTGCCTTGGGGCTCCAAGATGTTGTCTCATCCGAACTGCTTTTGCAGCCTGCCTCTCTTCTTCTGTACGCAGGAGCAACACAACTTCTGGAAAAGATGGTGGGTTATGTCTTCTCTGATCCAAGTGAAGAGCAGTTAGCATAGCACTGTCCCAGCAACCTCTGCAAAATTGCCTCAGTAAGTGTTCATTCTGTTCTGCGGGTGCTACACCCCCTCTTTTCACAGCCTGGCTTAGAATCACCTGCAGCCTATTCAGGTAGTGGGAGGGTTTCTCCCCGGCATCCTGTAGCATATTCATGAACTTTGCAAAAAGCTCCTCGCCGTCATCAACAGTGCCGAAGGCAGAATCCAACAGCTGCAAGTAGTCAGTTGGAGAAGCGTGAGGACCTAGCTGCTTTACTATATCAGCTGCAGGAGATAGAAGGCTTTCAAGTATCTTTCTTGCTCTGTGTAGATCAGATATGGCCGGGTCTTTAAGAATGAGCTCAAGGTTCGCTCTCCAAGTGTCGTAATCCACTTCACTGCTGGGATGAGGACACTTCCCAGAGAAGGATCTGAGTCTGTTAGACGTGTGAGCAGGATAAGACGCTTCTGCATTCCTTACAATGTGCTCCACCACTACTCTCTGTATTTCAGGTGGGTTAACATCATCAATCCTGAGGCTGGAAGAGTTCTTTACTCCAATAGCAGGACGTGCTGCCTCACCATCAAAAGCTGAGGATGTTGCAGTAAGCTTGTGCTCAGAGCGACGGTCATGACTGTCGGGCGAGGAATGTACTTGCCTGATAACATTTTGTGTGGAATCCGTCTCAAGAGCTTCATCAGTTCTCGGTAGTGTAGGAGCATCACCGCTGGCTGCCTTGAGTTTAGCAAGTTCTTTTGCAAGGAGTTCCTCAAGTGTCTTGCCAGTTACTTGTGCAACTGCCTGCAACTGCTCCAGGTAGGTTTCAGTAGTGGTGATGCTTATTTCAGGAGCATACACATCCGCTAGTGCTCTCAGGTGGTACAAAGTCTCAACATCAGGCTGGAATGTGCCTGGCAACAGGGGTTTAAGTGTCTGCATCGCTGTGTCATCAGTGTATTCTACTATTACATGTTCATGAAACTTTGTATTAGGAGCATCAATGCTAACCATTTTGCAATAGAGCCATATTTTTTAAGGTGTTCATCTAATTCTTTGTCAGATTGTACATTAGGGGACCCATTAATGATAATAGACTTCTGAATTTGATATTAGCCGCCTTAATAACCTCCATGGTAGTTTTGATATGTTTGTGTCTTCACCAATACCACTCAATAAACCAAATTATCCTGGCTAGCTCGCCACTTTTCTGTAACACGAGCACCAAAAGTGAATGCTGAGCACAGAATTATTTATATGAATCAGTTGCAATCAAACCTCAATCAAGTGTAGACATTTCAGTGTGTGTGGACCAGCGCATCAGAAGTCTAGGTTGCTCAGGTGAAAGTGGATACTGTGCAGTAAAGGTGAAAAGACACAAAGCAGACGTTGTTTGGAAAGGGTAAAGGAAGCTATACTATTTATTCTCTGTTCCCTCTTTCTTTCAGATAAACATTTTATATACATATATTATTGAATTTGAGATTATCCTGGTTCTAATTATGTGTACCTATTTATTTTATAACTATTTTGATATCCTTTAGTGTTATTACTTCTGTTTTAATTATCCCTATTTAATGTAAACTAATGGTTTTATTTAAATTGAGTAGCTAAGCTATGTATTCTAATTTTGGGAACCAGGACTCTGTATTTTAAATGTTATTTCAGACTCTTAAATAAAATGAAAGAAAACTTATCACATTACTTCTATACACATATAGTTATAACATATTCAACATAGAATCAAATAATCCATAAATCAGTTCTTGGCTCTCAACTTGTGAAGAGGAAAAGATGCACAAGTTCTTGTCCTACCACCGTTGTGGGTAACTGTAATGGTTTCTTTTCCTGTAGATAGGTTGATGGGTAGCTCGCCAGACTGAATTTCGCCACAGTACACCAGCAGAGATGAGGGCAGCGTTCCAGTCAAATAGTCCAGAAATCTCCTTCACATCAAACAACAAAAAGACCCGACCAAGGGTATCATATAAGAGGCAATGCTCTTTGGGAAACGTTGCAAAGTCGGTCAATCTATCTCTAAAGTCTCAAATTACTAATCAAAATCCACACAGTGCTAATGCTACATGAGTCATCGTCCACAAAGGATAAACAGCACATCTCACTTCCTGCTAGAAGGGCAGACACGGGGGCGGGTCTAAACTTTGATTTGCTTAGCCTTGCTTTACAACCACTTTAGATGGACAGGGGATTTATCTAATCACACTCATTTAAATGTTTTCATGAAGAATTGTCTAAATCATGTTGTCCTAAATTGCATATTGTGTATCTATATTGTTTCTATTTTAGTTTCAAATAATTTATATTGTTTGTGTATGTAGTGCTAAGCCTTAAAATAAAGTTGACATGTTACTCAGTGTTATTTCTCAGTGTCTTAGTAACCGGGGGTTACAAAGAGGTAAGCAATGAACTACAAGCCGACACCTATCCTGTGAAACTGAAACTTACCACCATGCTTGGAAAGAACATGATCATGACGAGTGAAAGAGTGTCTGGACTCCGTGTGCAAGGCTTTAATTCCTGCTTGCACATCGACCTTCCTCATGGTTACACAAGAGACTGTATTCCTGCGAATCGTGATCATATTCCCACTCATGACACAGCAAAGCAATGGTCTCACTTAACAGCAATCACAGATAACATGCCACCTCTCCTCAGCTGTGATGTCGGACTCCTAATCGGGTACAACTGTCCCAGAGCACTGACACCCAGAGAGGTGTTAACAGGAAAAGACAACGAGCCCTTTGCCATCCTGACAGATTTGTTGTGGAGCATTGTAGGCTGCTCAACACCGTCTCACGAGAAATCTGAATCCAGCCTGTGTCACAGAGTTACGGTAAAGGAACTCCCTCCAGTTACGCTGATGGATGTGATAGGCTGTCTCACAAGAGGATCTTGTTTTCCTTGGAAAACTCAAAGACGGCATAAGGAAAAAGGACAAGGGACATTATGAGATACCTCTGCCCTTCAAGCAACGGCCACAATGACCTGATAACAAAAAACTTGCTAAAATCAGGCTCTGTCATTTACGACGAAAGTTCTGCAGAGATGAGAAATACAAAAAAAACTACACAACATTCATGAAAGAAATCATTGAGAGAGATGATGTCGAAAAAGTAAACGAAAACGGAACTCATGGTGAAAAATGGTACATTCCCCATCATGGCATCTACCACCCTAAAAAGGCACAGGCGCTGCAAGCAAAGACCACAGAAACGATGAGTCTTGTTGTCCGTCTGTCAACGTTTTCGTCACGGTCCCGAGCCATCAAAGCTGTGGCCCGCCTTCTGCGACGAGCTAAAAACATCAAGTCAGGAGGTCATGCTACAGTGAGCGAACTGGAAAGTGCTGAACGTGTCATAATCCAAGATCTGCAAAGTCAAACATATCAGAAAGAAATAAGACTGTTAAAGAAAGGAAGTCAACTACAGTGTTGCAACAAATTAAACGACCTTGATGTTTTTCTGGACACAGATGGTATCCTCAAGGTGGGAGGAAGACTCCGCCATTCATCACTCGCTGACTCATTCAAGCACCCAAAGGTCATCCCTAAAGAGCACAACGTGACAAAGCTGATAATAGCTCACAACCATGAGAAAACAAAGCATCAGGGAAAAGGCTTCACAACGAACAAAATCAGATCCAATGGCTCTTGGATTCCTGGTATGAGCCGAGCAGTTGCATCGTACATCCGCCAGTGTGTGACCTGTCGCAGACTCAGGAGATCTCCAGAGGGCCAAAAAATGTGGTATCTTCCTGCCGAACGCGTGGAGTCCTCCCCACCCTTCACATATTGTGGTATGGAGTGCTTCGGTCCTTTTGTTACTACAGAGGGAAGGAAACAGCATAAACGTTATGGCCTGCTCTTTACCTGCTTTTGCTCACGGGCCATCCACATCGAGATGTTGGAGGATCTTTCCACCGATTCATCAACGCCTTCATCAACGGCCTTCGATGCTTCATTGCTGTTCGAGGCGCAGTCCGTCAAATTCGGAGCGACCAAGGCACTAACTTTGTAGGTGCAATGAATGAATTCAAGGCAGCGTTACAAGAGCTTGACACACAGTGTACATTTCTGTCACAAAAACTGTGACTTTTTCCTAAACGCGCCTCACTCCAGTCATGTAGGTGGTGTCTGGGAGCGCCAGATAAAGACTGTCAGGAGTGTTTTGAACACTACTCTGTCACTTTCCCATGATACTCAATGACGCTTCACTACGGACTCTACTCTATGAAGCCATGGCCATAGTCAACAGTCGTCCCCTCACTGTGGATAACTTAAACAGTCCCGACAGCTTAGAACCACTCACCCCAAATCACTTGATCAACATGAAATCCGGCACAGCACTGCCCCCACCTGGTGAGTTCCCGAGAGAGGACTTGTACGGAGCAAAAAGATGGCGTCGTGTACAGTATCTGGCAGAGCAGTTCTGGAGTCGCTGGAAACAGGAATATCCTCACAACATCACCACAAGACAGCGCTGGCACACGCCAAAGAGAAACCTACTAGTCGGTGATATAGTGATGGACATGGATGAACTGTCATCAAGAGGTGAATGGAGACTAGCAAGAGTCTTAGAGTCTGTCGGCGGTAAGGATGAACTTGTGAGGAGAGTGAAAATCTCAGTTGGAGATAAGAGACTGAACAAGAAGGGTGAGCGCCTTGGTAAACCTTCCATATTGGAGCGCCCAGTGCAGAAGCTGGTTCTTTTGTTAGAACCTTCTTAAGCTGATGACTGCAAAGAGACATTGACATTCTTAAATGTGAAAATTCTTCATAGTTCATGTTTTGAAAATTAAACATTCATAATTTTGGTGGGAGTGTAGATAACCCAATTTGTGTTATGTGAGACTGAAGGGGATGTTGCATTGTTTTTGTTGCTTTCGTTACAGGTTTATATATATCTTAAATGTAATTTAGGTTAACTTCCTGTTTCATTTGTATGCTTTTATTTTGAAGGCGAGTTTACGCGGTTGACAGGAAGTTGTTGTGGCATTAGAAACAACGTGACGGAGAAAGTAATATCTTCTATGTAACGGCGGAGAAAGAGAAGAATGGACTGTATGTTTAAATGTTAGCACCCCCCGAAGAGGCTCAAGCTCTTACGTACGGTTGTTGGATTTAAGCACCCTTCAGTTGTTGAAGGTTCGAGCCCGCTCCGCGCTGTTCGTTTGATGAGTGGTCTGCTATAAAAAGGAAGGACTCAGACAGAGATATGAGATTAAACAATAAGCTGATTTAATGGTAGAAACAACAGTACAATATAACGAAGTACTTCGGGCCTCAGCTCTTCCACCGTGCGATGTACGTATCAGACAGTCAGACCGAACAGAGGCCGCGAGTGTACAGAATTCACAATATGTATTCCCACAAACGGAGAGGAGTTGTGTGGGAGGAGTTGTGTCGGTTGCTCCTCCCTAGGTGTTCATCCATTGGTGGACTCACTCCTGGGCGAGCAGTGAATCAGAGTGAGTCAGCCATTGACGAGGTCTAAACAGCGAATCAGAGTGAGTCAGCCATAGGTGTGGGAAGTTTGGATCTCCTGCGCCGCCGATCAGTCCCAGGTCATCTTTTATGGCAGCCATAAAATAAAAAATTCTGGGTTGAACGGGGGTGAGGTACCAATCCTTATCTTCGTTTATCCTCAGCACCTGGCCGTACCACTCCGCATCCCAATCTTTCTCTCAGTACAATCTCTGCATAGACTCAATGGTGTCAGTTTTATTACCTTTCTCCTGCAACCCCCCCATGCTCCTATCCGGCCCATTAAAAACCCGGGGGGGGCGACTGGATCCTCTACATTCCTAAGTCAACGCACACACAATTGACCACATCAAACAAAACAAAATAAGAACACTTGGTCTAGTTTTATAAGTATACATTTTACACAGACAAAGTTATAATTATTAAAACAGGTTATAATTATTGAAACAGGTTATATATTTGAAACAGGTTATATAGGATATACAGGTTACTTTAGGGTCTGGAGTTTAAATAAATTCTAATTCATCAGTAAAGTCTACGACCATGATTCGGAGGGAAATGCTACAATGTCTTATATCCAGTGCAAAGATATTCTGATTAGAAATTAGACAAATATACTTGGCAAGATTTCAAGTTTTGCTAGTGATCCCCTCATCCCTAAGGGAGATGCCAGCCATCCTCCGGAGAAAACCTATTTCAGCTGCTTGTATCTGCAGTCTCTCTCTTTGGGTCATGACCCCCCCTTCATGACCACAGGTGAGGGTAGGAACAAATATGGACGGTAGACTGAGAGCTTTGCCTTATGGCTCAGCTCTCTCTTCATCACAACGGTGGACCGTAACACGCTCCCACTGCTCGGTTCTCCTGCCAATCTCACGCTCCATTTGTATATGACACGATTGACATGGTACTTTCCAATTCCAATTTGGCAAGCTGTAGTGCTATTCCCATGATGTGAGTTTTTAAGTAGTAGAACTATAAGCTGTAGAGATTTCTGCATTCTCTCCAATCTAATGGAACACCAAGAACTTTAATTCTACTGAGCGACACCGCCAAATGCAATGGTGTAAAGCAGGGGTCACCAACCTTTTTTAGGATGAGTGCTACTTTCAAAAAATAAAACAAGTTGGGGGCTACTTTTACTCCTCTTTTTTTTGTTTTTTGCAGTGTATATATTTAGCACATTTTAACATTATTATATGCTGACCTTTAACCTTTGTGTGCTGTTTGGGTCTGTGGGACCCGTTTGCAGTGTTTACTAAAAGAAAATGTTTGCAATTTAATTAATTTAACCTGCTTTATTTGGGGGATGGACCTCACCTCCTCTAGGGGGGTCCGGGGGCGTGCTCCCCCGGGAAGATTTTTTTTTAAATGTTGAAGTTAAATGCATCCTCTGGTGCACTTTGAGCACAAAATGAATTGATGGATACAGCTCTCAACACTCAGATGAAATGGAGCTGTATACTTTTCAATAATCCAAACATCTTTAGAATATGATCACAACCAATAACAAATCATTTAAACTTGTTTATTCTTATCTTATGTTACCTAGTTAGCATTCTTTCTTTTTATTTATGCGTATTTTACTAATCACTCCCCTTTTAAACTTTTTTCTTTTCTTTTACTGTCCTATAGTACACATTGGAATGACTTCTTACTTTATCTATATTAAATAGATTCTCTCTCTCTCTCTCTCTCTCTCTCTCTCTCTCTCTCTCTCTCTCTCTCTCTCTCTCTCTCTCTCTCTCTCTCTCTCTCTCTCTCACACACAGAGGCTGTGTGCTCCTCCGTGGCGATGACGGCTTGCGTTAAAAAATAATAATAAACATATTTGTAAAGTGGGGACACACAAACGGGATTTCGAAAAGTGCGGGGGACATGTCCCCCCAGTGGAAATTACGCCGTGTGTGTGCGTCAAGTGCAATAAATATATAAGCAAGTTGCAACACACAGAGTAAAACTCTGCCCCTCATGTGCTGTATAGGCTGGCACGACTAGGCTGTTCAATGGGGCTGATGTGTTGTGTAGATTCTGCCAGAAGGAAAATCACGGTCACACTCCTTATGAAGCGGGGAGGTGCCACATTGCTTTTCTTCCCGACTGCAACTCTGGTCCCGCAAATCAAGCAAGAACGTGATTGGTCGATATTCATTGTGGGGGTGGGGGGAGGAGGGGTGTTAGATAGATATAGAGTTGTAGTAAGTAGATAGAGTTCGCTATTAATGAGGTTTCGTTTATGCATAGGGTTGATTCTTTTAATTACATTACCTTTTTTTGTTTTGTGTATTTTATACATTTTGGATTTGCTTGGCGAGCTATTTTTAGGGCGACTAAGTACCCGCGGGCACCGTGTTGACTACCCCTGATGTAAAGTAACCAAGTATATTGACTCAAGTACAATTTTGAGGTACTTGTACCTTACTTTGTAGTATATAGTGCCGCGCACATATACTATCAGGACGTTACTGATGGGGTGCGGCTGCGGAGTGATACTGTGTGTATGCAAGCCCGCATCTAGGACGCATGTATGTATCATGGCTGAAGACCTGTTAAGTGAATAAAGATGCCTCATACGAAAGGTCTACGGATACCTTACTCTCCATGACCTGCGGTCAACTATATAGCATAAAGGACTATTACATGTTCAGAAGTCGGTCCAGTTCGTCATTTTGGAGGTAAACAGATGAAGTTTTGTTAGCCTAAAGCCTAGCTAACTAGCTAACAGGTGCGGTCCCCAGAGAGCGGGAGTCGCAATTTTTGGAAGAAAAAAAAAAGAGATGGATCGATTCGACCATCTCCACTGGTACTCACTGGCAACTTGGGAGAAAACTGGCGCGATGGGAACACGCTTCCAAATCTACATGGCCGCGAGTGGTGCAGACGGTAAGGACAGGAAGATTAAAGTGGCCATACTGCTGCATGCACTAGGAGAGGAGGCTCTTGAAGTTTACAACACGCTAGACATCGCACATGGTGAAGATGAAGGTGAAGAAGAAGATGAACAGACTGTTAATGATATTCTAGCAGCATTCAGAGCCTATTGTCTGCCTAAGAAGAACACAGTGTTTGAGAGACATCAGTTTTGGGCACATCCTATGTCAGGTAACACCACGATTGAGAAATATGTGACAGAGCTCAAGCAAAAGAGCAAGGATTGTGAATTTTATACCACAGAAAATGACATGATCAGAGACAAGATTGTGTTTAGTATGAATGACCAGAGACTGAAAGAGAGACTTTTAAGAGAACCTAATCTCACATTAGAAAGGGCCATAGACACCTGCAGAGCTGCTGAGACGGCCAAAGTTCAAATGCTAGCTATGAATGCAGCAGCCCAGGAGATGTCTGTACTTGCAGTGTACAAGAATAGTCGACAAGGACAAAAGACACGCACACCGCCTATACAACGTACACAAGACATGGGACAAAGACATGAAACATGCAAACAATGTGGTAAATCACACCAGCCAAGACAGTGTCCAGCATACGGAGTATCCTGCCATAATTGTGGAAAACAGAATCACTATGCAAAAATGTGTAGGTCAGCTAAAGCCCAACATCACAAGACAGTACATGATGTTTCTCCGGAAATAGACACCCTATATATTGGGACAGTGAACATTGATCAGCTAAAGTCTAAAGTTGACAAGTCGTGGCATTCTAATGTAAATGTTGACTGCATGTGTGTCAAGTTTAAATTGGACACAGGAGCAGAGGCCAACGTCCTGCCACTGAAAGTATTCACATCGATGACCCGAAAAGCCAGACGTGAAAGAAGAACACACCTCAAACTACAGCCTACAAAGACAGTGCTGGTGGCATATGGAGGGATGAGATTGAAGCCGGAAGGGGTGGTAACACTCAAATGCTCCACTCCCAAAACACAGGCAAGTCTGACATTTTATGTTTCCAGGCACTCATCCATTCCCATATTAGGAAACGAGGCATGTGAAGAACTGCGCCTGGTGAAAAGAGTGGACATTGACTCATTAGAAGTGAAACATCTCACAACAAAAGAGGAGCTCATAGCTCAGCACCCAACTGTCTTTGAGGGTTTAGGTGAGTTTACTGGAGAATATCACATCCACACTGACCCCAAGGCCACACCTGTCATACACGGCTGTAGGAAAATACCACTGGCAGTAATGGACTGAGAGCACTCTCGATGACTTGTTACAAGCTGATGTTATTGTACAGGTAACTGAGCCTACACCATGGGTTAATAGCCTGGTGATCACAGAAAAAAAAGACAGAAAAAAGTTACGGGTTTGCTTGGATCCCGTGACTTAAACAAAGCTATACTCAGGCAGCACTACTCCATTCCAACGACCGATGAAGTTCTGTGCAAACTAGCTGGTAAGAAGCTTTTCACAGTGCTGGATGAAAAATGGATATTGGCAAATAAAGCTAGATAAAGAGTCATCCCTACTGTGCACATTTAACACACCATGGGGGAGATACCGCTTTAAACGTCTTCCATTTGGGATCAAGTCAGCAAGTGAGGTTTTCCAGCAACGCAACTGTGAGACATTTGGAGATATCCAAGGGATCCACATCATTGCAGATGACATGATAATTGCTGCATCGTCAGAGAAAGAACACGATGAGATATTACAGAAAGTGATAGCCAGAGCAAAGGAGGCTAATGTAAGTTCAACAAAGACAAGATACAGTACAAGGTGAGCAGTGTCAACTACATGGGCCATACTGTCACTTCAGAGGGTGTTAAAGCAGACAACGCTAAGATCAAGGCTATCACAGGCATGCCAACACCAACTGACAAAACAGGACTACAGCGATTGCTGGGCATGGTAAAATACCTAGCTCAGTACATCCCAGGTGAGGCCACCATATCAGCACCACTGAGACAGTTGTTGAGAAAAGACAGTGTGTGGCTGTGGCAGCACGAACATGATGAAGCAGTCAAAAACTGAAAGATGCTCTCATTACAGCTCCTGTACTCAGTTATTTTGACCCAAAGAAACAGCTCATCATACAGGCAGATGCATCCAAAGATGGTTTGGGGGCATGTCTAATGCACGAGGGCCACCCAATTGCCTATGCATCAAGAGCACTAACACAAACTGAAAAGAACTATGCTCAAATAGAAAAGGAACTGTTAGCAATTGTCTTCTCTGTTAAGAGGTTCCATCAGTACGTGTACGGATTGAAAGTGGATGTGCAGTCAGACCACAAACCTCTGGAAAGCATTCTGAGAAAGCCGCTTGGAGCAGCTCCTTCCAGACTCCAACGGATGCTCCTCCAGCTGCAGCGATATGATTTGAATGTCATCTACACACCAGGTAAAGACCTACTGATTGCAGACACACTCTCACGAGTGTCACACATGATGAACATTCAACAGTTATGACATCACAGATGAGAAAGTTGTCTATGCTCTGGAGCCAACAGATGCTTTGAGCACTGAGATGCTGCAAAAGCTCAAAAGTGGAACAGCTAATGATGAAATACTACAGCTGCTGCAGGAAACACACAGACAGGGCTGGCCACGACACAGAAACAAGTACACACTAAACTGGTTCAATACTGGCCTATCAGACATACTCTGTCAGTAATAGATGAGATAATGTTTGCAGGTGACAGGATAATCCTCCCGAGCTCGATGAGAAGTGACATGCTGCAAACATTACATGTGGCTCATCAAGGAATGCAGCGGACAAAAGCACTTGCCAGAAGGCACTGGTACTGGCCAGGTATGTCAAGAGAGATAGAACAAATGGTTGAGAATTGTGGGACATGTCAGCAGTTCCAGCCCAGAAACCAGAGGGAGCCTCTGATCTCACACGACATTCCTGAGCTTCCTTGGCTCAAAATAGGGGCTGACATCTTTGAAATAAAAGGACAATCATTCCTATTGATGGTCGACTACCTGTCAAAATATCCTGAGGTGCTTAACATTAAAGACAAGACATCACACACTGTCATTAGGAAAATGAAATCAGTCTTCTCCAGGATAGGAATACCAAAAGAGATAGTGTGTGACCATGTCCCATTCGCGAGTCAAGAAATGAGGAACTTTGCAGAATCGTGGGGCATAAAGCTCACTCATTCCAGCCCAGGCTATGCACAGTCCAATGGTCTGGCTGAAAGGACCGTACAAACTGTTAAACATGTTCTTAAAAAAGCACAACTAACGAACACAGACCCTCAACTTGCCCTGCTCATCCTGAGAAACACACCTGTAACAGGCATGCAATACTCACCCGCACAAATGCTCATGGGGAGAGTGCTAAGGAGCACCTTACCGAGCTCCACCGTGGTGCTTCAGCCTGCTGTGCCTAAGGATGTTCACTCGACTCTCGAGAATCTACAGAGGAGGCAGCAGCAGTATTATGACAGAGGAACGAGGCCGCTTCCTGAGCTGCAACCAGGAAGTACTGTTCACATGGAAACTGATCAGGGTTGGCGTCCAGCTTTGGTCACTGCACAGGATTCATGTTTATATGTCTGAGGAAAACAGCACACGATGCCCAAATGGACCCAGAACCTGACTTACCTGAAGACAATCAACTATGCACGCCAGATGCAGACACATCAGAGACTGTTGAATCTGGAATGTCATCACCGCAGAGCACAAGAAGAACCAGATGTGGCCGACTTATTCGACCACCTGAGAGATACAAAGATTTCCTAATTAGCTCAGGCTAAAGGTTGTGCTAAGACAGAGTTAATACGTTAAAATCCTTACTCTATTTGCTGAAAAAAAAAAAAGAGAGAGAAGAGTAAGGTTGTATGTGTTTATATACAGGATTCATGTTTATATGAGGATGTTGGAGTGATATACACTGATTCTAAGTTGACATGTTAATGTTCCAAAACAGTGACAAAAGGAGTTCAAATAAATACAGTAAATGTATATATATAGAGATATCCTTCCCTCATACAAAATATAATTTCATATATTCTTATGTTAACAAGTGAACAATGTTAATATTGAGACCGTTATAGAATGTTTACTACAGCAAATGTTATATGCGACTTTCATTGTAAGAAAGGAGGATGTAGTATATAGTGCCGTGTAGGGCTGCACGATATTGGAAAAAACTGACATTGCGATTTTTTTTCCCCCTGCGATATATATTGCGATTTTTCCCCGCAAACCATCCTTTCTTGAACTTTAATGCTATACAATTGGTATTTTTTTAACTATATTTAACCGGATGAAGGATTTTAGTCACGGACGTCTGGATCTTAAGTTATCAGAGCAACAAGCTGAACTAGCTCGGTTAGCAGCGCCGAACTGCCCTGGAGAAACACATGAAACTACTTTATTCAGTGTTTTTACCTTTAATCACCGGGTCCGTTTGCTCTGGAGATTTGATTGTGATTGGTGGTTTGCTGTGCATGCAGAGCCTGCATGTCACTCACTCAACCCCTGACATGAGAGCAGCGCAAGTTTTCCTTTTGTAGCAAGCAGCAAAATAATTGTAACATGACGTGTTTGAGTTAATTTGCCTACTTAATATCGCATGTAAAAAAAAAAAAGATCGTATCGTCCTGTGCGCATATCGCGATTATCGTCACGACACGATATATCGTGCAGCCCTTGTGCCGTGCACATATACTATCAGGACATTACTGATGGGGTGCGGCTGCGGAGTGATACTGTGTGTGCCCGCATCTAGGACGCATTTATGTATCATGGCTGAAGACCTGCTAAGTGAATAAAGATGCCTCATACAAAAGTCTACAGATACCTTATTACTCTCCATGACCTGCGATCAACTATATAGCATAAAGGACTATTACATACTTGAACATTTAAATGTTTAGCTCCTATGTACTTCTACTCCACTACATGTATTTATTACCTTTAGATACTTTACAGATGTGGATGAATGATGTGAAATATAACCAAGTGTTAAATCAGACTTTAGTTCCACCTGGAGTAAATTCACAAGCTACCCTGCAGTATACAAAGTCATTCAAACTAGCTGCACCTTTACCAGCTTTGAGAACACTTTCATGATCAATCATTATAAAACATATATATATATTATTCTGAAATGGACAAATCTGCACCAAAAAAACCGACTAATTTCACAGAGCTTGGTGGGATGTGTGGCAAGCCTCAATGAAACACCATTCAAATCTGAAGCGGTTTGGAATCAAAGGGCGTATACAGGCCCGGACTGGCCATCGGGAGGACCGGGAGGTTTCCCGATGGCCTGGCCTGTTAAGTGGCCCGCTGGCCTGAGAATTTGTTTTTTTTCTATGTCTTGTGAACGCAATGCTGGCATAATATGATGTGGCGTGCTGGCCTCTAATAAACACACAGGACTAAAATAATATGTGTTTAATTCAGCCCAGATGCAGTGACTGCAGGCCAAATCCATGCGACATATATTGAAGGTGTCCAAAATAAAGTTGCACCGGTATGAGGCGCAGTGAGAACTACGCACCTGTCAGACTAGCGAATGGGCTCATTTAAATTTCAGGAGAATAATGAAGATGTGATTGGTTGTTCCACTCTCCGTTTCTCACGAGACCAGCGCGCTGCCGTTTACATTATTGTGGACTGGACCGACTGAAACTGACGGCAACGTTAATTATTGTGGAAGGATGGACCCCCATCTTGCAAAAAAAAAAAAGGAGGCGCAGAGAGGGAAAGGGAGAAGAAAACAAAAGCACGCGAGGAGGAGGCAGCAAAATGTGCTAAAATCACAGATTTATTCAGAACCCCCCTGTATGGCACAGAATGACGAAGCAGGAAGTAAGTTAGCGAACATTATGAGCCACATTTCTTTCTATATTGTAGCCTGATGTGCACATCGACTGACTGTCACCAAAACAGTTTCTCAGTCCAATGTTAAGTTAGTGGCAGGTCCTGTGTGACTGGAGACTGTAAGGCTACAAAAAACCCAAAGACGTCTTTAATGTTACTCAAGGCAAATATATGTAATATAACCGTTGCTACTGCAGCTAACTGTGGGGCTACAAACCCCTCATACTGTGAGTGAATAACTTGAGATGGTTATTATGTCTGTGCAACAAAGGGGAGACAATAATTATGGTATTAGGCCATGCGAATACAGGGTCAACTAAGTGATAAAATAAGTGTTGTATAATATATGTTCTTGAATAATGTTATTTCATAAATAGTTGTTAATATAATGATTACATTTTCTCCTTATTCCGTTCCACTATCAGATTATGCTAATGGTGATGACCCTGAGGGAGAGATGCAGGCAGAGCTCAGTGCCAAGACAGAACTGGCAGGTACAGAGGAATGTTTCAATAGACTATGAAAACACTGAACAAAACCAAAGGAAATGTAATGACAACAGTATAAGCAAGCTAGCCTGTTCATGTTCTCTCAATAAGTTACTATATAGTTATTGATAAGAGTTTAATCCTTATGCTGGTTCTTATTCAGTACCAGCAGATGCTGAGGAGGTTGACAAGACAAGTCAAGATTCAGGGTCCAGCACAAGGGAAATTGCAACTGAGGAGAAAGACAGCGAAAGAGACGCACAGGAAGTTGACACAGAGAGGCCTTTTGATTATTTTGCCCTCAGCCAACCACCCACAACAAACTTCCAAGAAAGCCCAAAGTATTCCACAGCAAGGATGGGACAAATAGAAAATGGTTAACTTGCTGTGAATCATCGCACTCTCTATATTGCTCGCTGTGTCTCATGTTTGCCAAGCCTGCCAGTGACAATGCTTTTGTTAAAGGAGGCATGCAGGCATAGAAGCATGTTCACCAAAGAATTGAAGAGCATGAAAGAAGCGGGTTGCATTGAGATAGCGCAGATGCATATTTCCTGAGAGCAAGCAGAGCTGATATCAGTAGCCTACTCAAAGTGCGCCAGATTGATGCATTTAACTCCAAAATAAAAAAAAAAATTTTCCCGGGGGAGCATGCCCCCGGACCCCCCTATAGGATTCTAGGTCCACCCCCAAATAAAACATGTTCACATGGATAGGTTCCCAAATACATATGCACACTTTTTTTAACAATATCCTATGTCCATATGTTTCTATTTGGATAGTATTTAAACTGTAGGGCTATCACTACGGGCAGCAACGTTGTAAATATTGACGATACATCCAGCAAAACGCCCCCAAAAAAACTGGTAGTGGCCTGGCTGGGTGTATAATTCCCGGCCTGACCTATGGTCCCAGTCCGGCCCTGGGCGTATACAAATGATTTATTTTTGTACTAATGGAAGCAGCCTTGTAATTAGATTAGATAAATATAGCATTACAATATACAGGATTTAGTTCTACTGTGCATTATTTAATTTGACATTGTGTTTTATCTCAATTATACGTAAGATTATAAGGGAAAATATGTGAAATTCCTTTTTTTTTGTCTTTGTTTTTTTGTATATGATTTTGTCACAGCCCACATTTATTTTTCTAATGTGGCCCTAATCCACTAAAGTACATTTGACATGTATAAAGTTAACTGATGATTCATTGATTTATATGCCCCATTATGTGAGATGGCTGTGGCCATAAAGATGGTGTTAGTGTGTTGAGGATCATGGGAGCACTGGTTCCATCCCACTGCAGTCCTTAGGTTCATCTCAATACCCCTCCTCGACTCCTCTCTTCCCCTCCTCCGGGACTTGACCCGGAAATCGATCAAGACACGCCATGTTGAAGGACGTCCCAATAGCTGAAATGCACACGGAGGAGTCGAGGAGGGGTGAACGAGGAGGGGTGAGGGAGGAGACGAAAGGGAGCATACACGAGAGCAGACTATGTGGAAGTGTTTTCACTACTCGAGTATAAAAGCCCCGCCCCCACCTTCACAGCTGGTCGATTTCAACAGAGGAAAATGAGTGGAAAAGCATCACATAAATGTAAGTGCTCACAGCTACGTGGGAATTATTATGTGCAATTCATTTGTTAAGGTTATACTTACAATTTAAGTGATGTTTAAAGATTTTGAAGCCATTACTGTGGGTCATTAGAAAATACATGTTAACACATGCAATTAGTGATGGCAAAATGAAGCTTTGAATGAAGCATCGAACCACTTGGACAATTGTGTCGGAAATAGGTTCATTTCTCGAAGCTTCAGTTACAGCGACCTCTCCTGGCGAAGTGCAAGGCTGCAGTGGGTTTAAAGTATCTTTGCCTTGAAAAATATTCAATGCACACACACACTAAGACTGAATATCATGTTCTATTTGCAATTAAAGATTGATAATTGTGTGTATTGGGTTATTGAGAAGAGACTAGAGAGTGCTGGAAATTTTTTTGGGCGGAGACGGCCTTTTATCAGTTATTAAAGTATTAAAGTTGAAAAGCAATGATTAAAAGTTCATCCGTTCCGGGCTTTGAACCAGCTGCACGGAGGACATCGCAGCATAGGGGCTGCCGGCTCTATCCACTGCGCTATCTATTCCTTAAGTAAATGATCTGTTTTTATATCACTCTTTGTCTTTTTGTTCACAACTTCTCCACATTTCGAAGTGTTTCCCGAGCCAGAACGCCCTATCTTTCTTCCTGGCTTGCTCTATAATGATCCAATTCAAATGCAATACCAACAACAACTCAACAGCAACAACGCAAACTACGACAACAACCCACACATTGCGCATTGTTTTAGAGCGGTTTATAAAGTGTTGAAGCGCTCAAATTCTGAACTGTTTCACCTGTCACCTGTCAGAATAGAGACGAGGCAGTGCATTGAATCACCTGATTGGACCGCGAACCAGTGAGTTGATTCATTCAGGAAATGAAGCAGTTGCTGGTTCGGACGTCACATGTCACGTGATTTGAAGCCGTTGCTGCTTCTGACGTCATATGTCACGTGATTTGAAGCAAGCTTCAAGATGGTTGGTTCGAAAGGTTGTGAGTTCAAATCCCACCTGGAACACCACCACTAGTGTGCCCTTGAGTAAGGCACTTAGCCCTTAGTTACTCCAGGGAGAATGTCCCTGTAATTGGTAATTGTAAGTCGCTTTGGATAAAAGCGTCAGCTAAATGAAATGTAATGTAATGTATCATGGTTGGTCTTAAAAACTTGAGAACAAAAGTCTGCAAAGTGGTTATCCCTCAGTCAACCTCTTGCATTTTCACTCTTTAACCAATTATCTGCACACACTGAAATACTTGAATGTCCAATGAATATACTGGAATATAATTTAGATTTCACATCACATGATACAATGTCAGTTGTTATTTCTCAGCTTGGATCAATTTACATGAAGCACATGAGGATATTGCACAATGAAATGATGCATGAGGCAGTAGAGTGATTTTGAGCACATATGTTTTATTTTGACATTCAAAATGTGGAAGAAACTCAAAATGTATAATATGTGCCAGGGGGAAAACAAATGTCTCACAAAATATACAAAATAATAGAAACCTATATGTAATTGTGATCCTCCAATTCTCTTGGCTGCACATCTGGAGCTGAGACCTGTGCTGCCAGTCTGTCACGCCAGCCATTTGCACTCCGTTCCCCCATGACTGGACGAGGTGCAGGCACATCCAGATCGTCCTCAGTTTGGACTGGTTCAAGGACGTCCCCAGCTGTCAGGCAAATGTTATGCAAGACAGCACATGCAGTGATAACCACTGGGGCAAAGGTGTGGCTGACCTCAAGAACCTTGAAGAGCAGACACCTCCAGCGCATCTTCATCATCCCAAACGCATTTTCAATGATGATGCGTGCCTTGGCATGATGGCCGTTGAAACGGCGCTGTATCCTCCCTTGCACTGGCTCCCGATAAGGGGTGATGATAGCAACAGGCTGTTTATTACAAGGGTAGCCACAGAAGGAGAAAGTGTTATGTTAGTTTAGTGGTTCTGTCCTGGAGAGATGATCATTTTACAAAATACAGTTACTCAAGTACATAAGCAGATTGTGACATGGGATTTGAGCCATGTTCTTCACCTGTGCAAAATAGTCATGGTCCAGTGGAGCAACAGCAAGTGCGGACACCTCGTTCACAAGGGCCGCACGCCATGCTGCTCCACTCGCACTTTCCCCACTACCTTCATGCGCAGCAGGTGGCTGGTTGTCCTCCAGGGCGGCGTCTTCTGGAGGTAGGTCGTCCCCAAGCCCGACACATATGTTGTGTAAAATTACACATGCTGTCACAACCTGTGCACAAGGCAGAGCAAAAAAAGGAAAAAACAAAGTGTGAGGCTCCACTAGCACCCCCCCCCCCCAGCGCGTCACATTTTCGCTGCTAAAAGAGTGTGTGTGTGTGAGGAGCTCCACGGATTGGTCCATTTGGACCAATGGGTCCATTTGGGTATGGGCACGTCACCATACCCAGGAAGAAAACAATAGCCGCTTTCACACCAAGTACTTAGTGCCCAGCACTTAGTACCCCCATGGAACTAAGTACAGATCGCGTTCACACCAGAATAAGTTCCCTGAGGGAAGATTACGCAAATGAAGCCGCTGACATCACTTCTTCTTCTTCTGCTTTGGGTTTGCTGGCAGGCCGCAAACCACTTCACGGCGTATACTGCCACCCGAAGTCCCGGAGTTGGGGACTGGCTTCAGTAGAAGCTGCTGGGACTCCCAGCAGCTTCTACTGAAGCCTTCCGGGTAAATCGCCAGAACGCCGACACCTCCTCATCACTCCACCGCTCCCATGTTTTTTTTTGTGTTGCCATAAGTTATTCTCTCTCCATTGGTGCGCGGGGCTAATGCTAATAATGGTAATGCCAGCAAATACAATGGCGGCTTCACAAAACCTTTCAGAGTTTTACGGGGCGTGGTTTGCAATTCGCCCAGCCAATCAGAAATTGGTACTTTTTTCTCCCCAGGCTAGTACCACCTCTATAGCAGGCACTAAAAAGGGGGTAAAAGTTCTCATGAACTAAGTTCTCTTTTTGGTGTGAAGGCAAAATTCCAGGCACTATCGGAACTAAACGGGAAAAGTACGGGTAAAAATACTCCGGTGTGAAAGCGCCTAATGGAAAAAGAAAAATCTCCAACGAGGCGTTTTGGGGCAGCATAAACAGGTCTTTTCTGTGATAGAGTTTTACTCGCTACAGGGTGTACTTTGAGGGGTTGTGACTCTGCAGACCGTTTACATGCATAAAAACCTTCATAACACACAAGGGGACGGGTAATAACTGGAAAAGCATGACATGGGACCTTTAAGACAGTCTTAGTATAGCAGGATAAGGATATTAGGATTTTAATTGACTAATTTGCTACAGAAACAATAGAATGATTCATTACCTTGGGGACAAACTCATGATGTACTTCAAGTGCTTCTAAAAAGATGCACCTGAAGCGGGTTTTCATCACCCCAAAGGCCCGCTCAATGATTGAGCGACCCCTGGAGTGATGGTAATTAAACCGTTGTTCTACCATGCCTCTCACTGGCCTCTTATATGGTGTGATAAGGGCCAGGGGTTCCTGCAGACATGGGTAGCCACCATCAGCTAGGATGAACTACCCTGGTGGAGGGTAAGTCCCCCTAGCGTAGATGGGGCTGTTCTTAAGAATCCGTGCATCATGCACAGATCCTGGGTAACCCACACCAATGTCCACAAAGCCTCCCTGATGGTCACAGACGCCCTGCAACACAACTGAATGGAACAGCTTCCTGTTGCTACTGCAACTGGACCATCAGGGCCACTTGGGCTTTTGATTCGGATGTGGCAGCCGTCAATTGCCCCAGCTGCCTTGCGAAAGGCTTGGTGGTGAGCCAACCGGGCAAAACCCTCACCAACCCCCGGAAAGTCCTCCACGCGAGGGAGACGGACAAACTGGGGCAAGACGGCCACCACCTCATCCACCATCCTGTGGACAATGCGGTGGACGGACGGCAGAGGCACATCAAAGACATGGGAGACCACTGGCAATCCAAAAGAGAAACACCAGGGTCTCCAGAGTTGGCCCCCATCCGTGTTGCCTCTCCATCTTCAGTGCCACTAGGAGCTGCTGGATGGCCTCCCTGCCCAGCCGAAAGTCAGGGCGGGTGTCCTCGTCGGCAAAATATCGCTGGAGGACTGGCACGGTGGCATTAATAATGCAGTAATGATGCGCCTGCACAACACAAAGAATAGAGGGCAGTTTCATTTTACTTGACATTTGTTTATTGTTCTTTTTTTCAAATCTGCAATTTGCTTGTGTGTGTGTGTTTACATTATTAAAAAAACTATTTCAATGTGATTACAGATTTGCTCCGCATCGATAAGTGTTAGAACGACTACAAACATGCACAAACTATAGCCTATATGCAAAATTTACATGGGAGAAAAGTGTTGCTTGCTTATTGTGCGGGAAGCATGGCAGTAGAAAGGGGTGTCTACCAAGGGGGATTTAAACCATCATGACAATTCACAAACTAACTATGGAGTAATTATGGATAGTTCATTTAGCCTACTTGATTCATATTAGAGAATAAAACTCGTACGGTAGACCAAGCAGCCTGCCAAATGAACCACGCCCCTTAGCTGTGATATAATGAGCATATACCACGGCCTGTCGTGAGCTATTGCTTAAATATATAATGTGGAACTAACTCACCAAAATAAATGACTGCTCCATCTCAAATCACATATCAAAACTCCCCTCTTCATAATTGCTTTATTGTCAATGATGTTGTGTTTTATGCATTTAAAGTGGGTTGTTTTAATGATGTCTTGTGAATTTTGACTCTTTAAAGTGTTGAGTATCTTAAAACGCTATACAAATAATATGTATTATTTTATATATAAAATATATTATATACACTGACAAATAAGCATTTTTCACTGAATTCTCTATTGACCTTTTTCCTCCACTTTTTCTTATAGCCAAGACCCCTGTATTGCACTATAAATCTTGCCGTCCCTGTCCTGGACAGGTTTTTCAATGACCAGGACACACGGCATGATTTTTGGCTGAGCAGGGAGTCCCTGAAGGTGCTGCTGGACCTCCTGGGTCAGGAACGGAGACACGGCCAGGGTGCCACCATTGAGACCATGGTGTTCCTGTTCTGGCTGGCAAGTGGGGCATCATACAGGGTGGTCTCCAGAGCTGTTGGGATGCCTCGATCCACCGTAACTACGCCATATATGTAATATTTAATGCAGCCGAACCGTGTATTACAATGCCGTTATGTGATGACTTTCAAAGAGAAAAGCAAGCACACTCGGAATAAAGTATTATTTTATTTTTAAAAAATGTTTTCGGATTTCACATCACATAAACACCATATCCCTACGTGCATTGCGGCTAAACCATCCAATCATCGAGCTGAGGATCTTGCCTACGTCTGTTTCCGGTATTGTTCAAGGTACAAGGGTTCAAGGTTTATGTTTATGACGGATGTATTTTGTTATACACACATTCCTTTACATTTAAATTTTAATTTACATCAAAGTATTTCGTGAGGCCTTCTAAAATGTTTTTAAATATAACTAGGGTTCTAGTTGAAGAGTTTGTAAATTAACATGAACCGAAGCTGTTGCCTGGCAACGCAATCGCACAACGTCACGTCCGTTAATTCCACATCCACACACATGGATTAACATCGATTTAATACATTAATGTAGCCTTTGTTTCTGCTAAAAGAGGTGTCGACCAGCTGGGGCAACAAGAAAATCAGGGAAATCGAGTGTGACTATTAAAAAATAAATAATTATTATATTAATATTGACAATAACAACCGACCGTCGTGGTAGAGCATTTGCTTGGCATTTCCGGGTATTTCTCCACTGGTTGGGCCATGTTAACAATACCGTGTAACTGTCACGTTTGAAGGGACGAAATCGTGACATCTTCACGTCTCCCAGCATGGTAAATCGTCACATGTTCACGTCTTGCCGT
Organism: Dissostichus eleginoides; assembly: GCA_031216635.1. Lineage (NCBI taxonomy): Eukaryota > Metazoa > Chordata > Actinopteri > Perciformes > Nototheniidae > Dissostichus > Dissostichus eleginoides. Next base: position 20,861,279 of record CM062286.1, on the reverse strand, counting down.
GATACCGGGTTGTTTCCTGAATGAATCAACTCACTGGTTCGCCGTCCAATCAGGTGATTCAATGCACTGCCTCGTCTCGATTCTGACTGGTTGAAACTGTTTGAATTTGAGCGTCACTTAGTAAGTGACACTTTATAACCGCTCAAAAAAATGCACAATTTGGCAATCTGTGGGATTGTCGTCGTAGTTTGCCTTGTTGCTGTTGAGGTGTTAGTATTGCGTTTGGATCATTCTGGAGCCAGCCAGGAAGAGAGGTCGTTCTGAGATGTGGGGTTACTTCAATCTGATTGCGCATGATAAAGTAGGTCAACTACAGTATTATAGCTATGGTTTATCTCAAATCTATATTAAGTAGCATTAAAGTAAAATTATGTATATGATCAATGTAGCCATTAGGCTATAGCTTTATAGACTGAAATTGCATTTTTATTTACAAATGCCTTTCTCTACAGGTCCAGTGCTTGGTGTGTTCAACTGAACTGAAGTATCATGGGAATACTTCCTCCATGATTAGGCACTTCACTGCCAAACATGGAGCTGCTGTGAACCAGGGGAACACAAATGGTATGTATTATTTATTATTAACTAGTAACACTAACACAATAGGCTATGACTGTATTCCATGACTCACAAGTCTGCTTCCTTTGAGTGCAATTTCACATAAATCCTTATTTGCTTTTTTTTTATTCTTTATTTATTTGTCTTAGTGGACCGGAAGCGAGAGCTGATGGGGCTCTTGTGAATATGAAAGACTCGCAGCCTTTTTCCATCGTGGATGACTGTGGCTTCAAGGAGCTTGTGGCCTTGCTTGATCTAGATACACTCTTCCATCCAGACGGGTTCTAAAGGAGATGGTGGTCAAGCGCTATGAGGAGGAGAAGACGAAGGCCAAGGCTGTCATGGAGAGGGTAGAGGCTGTGAGCCTGACTGCTGATATGTGGACCTCCATTAATATGGACGCATATCTAGCAGTGACCTGCCATTATGTGGATGACTCTGCGAAGCTGGCCACAGTGCTTCTGGGAGTGCTGCCTTTCCCTGAAACTCATACAGCTGTTAATATCACTGCTGCAATGAGGTCTCTCATGGAGGAAAAGGGCACTGAAGGCAAAGTGACCTCAATTGTGACGGATGCAGGAGCAAATATGGTTGCCTCTGTCAGAAGTTTAAATCTAAGACATGCACTTTGCTTTGCTCATTCACTAAATTTAGTGTTGAAGAAATCTCTGGATGCAACTCCTGGCCTACAAGACCTACGCACAAGGGCTAGAAAAGTAGTCACGTTCTTTAAAACCAGCACAACAGCAAAAGAGAAGCTCAGAGAAGTGCAGGAGCAGATGAATCGCCCTGTGCTGAAGCTTATTCAGGAAGTGGACACCCGCTGGATCAGCACCTACCTAATGCTACAACGCCTTTTCAAAGAGAGGCAGTCAGTGGGGGCAGCTCTTGCGACGTCCTCCTCTGAGGACTATGAAACAGCAGATGCATGCCTGCAATTGCTCTCCCCCTTTTTCCAGGCAACAGTGGAACTCTCCGAGGAGAAGAGAGTCTCAGGGTCCAAGATCATCCCAATGACGAAAATGTTAATGCTATACTTGTATGACACAATTGGAAAAACAAGCCACGACACAGAAAAACTACTCGGACAGAACATGGTGTCAAATATGCAAAACAAGTTTGACACCACGGAGAGCCAAACTGCATTGACCCTGTAAACACTGCTGGATCCTAGATTCAAAACTATTGGATTCTACAATCAAGTACAGGCAGCGGCATCAGTTAAACGACTGACAGCATTTTGCACACAACTGAGGAAAAACGCACAACCTGACACACCTACAGAAGAACAGCCCTCCACATCAGCTCAACCGGCACTAGCAAATGTTGACAATCCATCATCCACAGGTAATGTTATAAATAGTTAATTGATAAAACGCAGGACAAAATAAGTACAAGTAAAAAAGGATACACATTGAAACCTGTCAGTACTGATGATTACAGTCATGTTTGTCTTTCAGGTCTTAACCTTTGGGAAACTCTGGATAGAGATGCTTCTGAAGCGAGGACGGCAAGGAATGCCACAGCAGATGCTACAGTGGAGGTGCAGCGGTACATGACGATCCACCGCTGGAAAGATCAAAAGACCCACTGGCATACTGGGTGGACCATCAAAATGTGTATCCCAATCTGTTCAAACTGGCAAAACAATTTTTATGCATGCCAGCATCATCGGTTCCATCTGAGCGAGTGTTTTCAAAATGCGGGGAAATTTTAAGCAAGAAAAGAAAATCGGCTCAATCCAAAAACTGTTGAAAAAATAATGTTCCTGAATAAAAATCTTTGAGTGTTCCCCATCCCACATGAACACCCCCTGCCAAAGTGACACAAGCACACCATAACCTATGCCATATTTTCCCAGAACCCTCTCCTCAATAACACAATACACGCATTCATCCATCTTTATTTGTAAATGATATTCATGATATATACAGTTTATATATATATATATTTATATATACATATAAATATATACATATAAATATACATATTTATATATACATATAAATATATACATATAAATATACATATATATTAATATACCTATTTCCAACACAATTGTCCAAGTGGTTCGACTGCTTCAAATCACGTGACATGTGACGGTCGAAGCAGCAACTGCTTCATTTCCTGAATGAATCACTTGACTGGTTCGCGGTCCAATCACGCGATTCAATGCACTGCCTCGTCTCTATTCTGACAGGTGACAGGTTGAAACAGTTTCGAATTTGAGCGCTTCAACACTTTATAACCGCTCTAAACAATGCGCAATGTGTGGGTTGTTGTCGTAGTTTGCGTTGTTGGTATTGCATTTGAATTGGATCATTATAGAGCAAGCCAGGAAGAAAGATAGGTCGTTCTGGCTCGGGAAACACTTCGAAATGTGAAGTTGTGAACAAAAAGACAATTATGAGTAATATAAAAACAGTTCAATTGTTTAACGAATAGAAAGCCCAATGGATAGAGCCGGCGGCCTGAATGCGGCGATGTCCTCCGCGCAGCTGGTTCAAAGCCCGGAATAGATGAACTTTTAATCATTGCTTTTCAACTTTAATACTTTAATAACTGATAAAAGGCCGTCTCCGCCCAAAAAAATGTCCAGCACTCTCTAGTCTCTTCTCAATAACCCAATACACACAATTATCAATCTTTAATTGCAAATAGAACATGATATTCAGTCTTAGTGTGTGTGTGCATCGAATATTTTTCAAGGCAAAGATACGTTAAACCCACTGCAGCCTTGCACTTCGCCAGGAGAGGTCGCTGTTAGTGATGTTACGTATTGCGCCGAGGCTTCGGAGCATGTGTCGAGTAACGGCCCGTCCACACAGCGGCTTGCGTTGAAGCTTGCCGGCGGGGGGGGCTGAAACTCGACCAACAACCAATCACATGAATCTCCCGCCCCGGACACAAGCACGCGGTTTGATTGGCTAGAGCTTGTACTGGCATATGATTCGCTTGGCTGACGCTTCCGCCGAAGCTTCAAAAGTTGAACATTGCTCAATTGCTACGCTTTGCTCCCACAATGCAGTTCGGCGAAGCGTGACGTCACCCCATTCAAAGTGAATGGGCAGAAGCGCTGAAGCTTCAACGCACGCCGCTGTGTGGACGGGCCGTAATCCCCGAAGCTTTTTGTGAAGTCTGTATCGTGGCTTGTATCGTTTTGGGCCAGTGACGTCATCGATGACAAACGAAGCCTCGCTGCCTGTCGATACCACGTGACTGCTTCAGGAAGCGCTTCAGATCTTGGCCTTGGTGCTTCTGACAGATAAAAACCCATGGGATTCGATTCAAGATGTGTGAACCTTGTGATGGAGGAGAACACTTGTCGTTTGCCAGTTTTGGTTGTACGATATTTTTGCAACTCGTTAGAATGGAGCCAGCAAAGAAGAGAAGGACTTCCCCTGTGTGGGTACACTTTGATCTGATTTCACCCAAGGTAGGTTGCATACATAGTATATTACAACAGATGTATTCTGTTAGATTTTGTATGGTTCATTTTTTTACTTTTTCTATTTCATTCAAAGGTGAAGTGTTTACTGTGCTCCAGGGAACTTGGTTACAATAACAATACTTCATCCATGCTAAGGCCTTATCGTGCCATACATGAGATCAAGGAGGGACATGGAGGTAGACCTGATCAAGGTTTGTCATTTAATATTTTGGAATAATATATTTTATAATTTAACCATGTTAACTTCACTTTATCATGCAAATAAAAGAAAGTTACAAGATGCTCATTCTTAACACAGCTTCTCTTTTTCCCCCCCCAGCTAGGCCTACCAGAAAACAGGATCTGGATGAGGCCTTGGTCAACCTGATTGTGAAGGATACACAGCCATTCAGTGTTGTGGAGGATGTGGGATTTAGGGCATTTGTGGCCTTATTGGATCCAAACTATGTCATCCCCACACAGAAGGTGTGAAAAGGTCGCTACACACCTACCCGATTTTGGGAGTCAGAGGCCGTCAGAGGCAGTCGGGCATTCGCGGCGCCCTACTCAGGTTGGTGTGTCCCGCACCGTCGTCCCTTTACGGCACATTTTCACACCTCCCGCGGCCGATTCAACATGTTGAATCGGTAGACAGTTGGCCAAAGAAAGTCGGCCAAAGAAATCACTCTGATTGGCTGTTCAGCTTAGCGAATCAGTGCATGAGAAGCGAAGCGGAAGTGAGGGACCCAAACAAACTATTAAGAAGGCAAATCTGAGATTTAATTTAACTCCAGCTCTCGACACAGGTTCGGGAAAGCCCCATGAGCTTCTCGTTGTAGAGTGAAAATGGAACGCACACGCTATTTGTTGTTTGTTTATACCACGCAGTCTGTTCTTCTTCTCTCGGTGTATAAACCTGTCTGTCTTCCGGTTGTCGCCTCTTTGGAATGACGAATACACACTACCGCTGCCTGCTGGTAAGGAGAGTTATTGCCACTCGTCGACTGAAGTCTTTGCGGTGTGTTCGTAGGCGGGCAGCGTAGGCGGGAAGCGTAGCCGACGCAGGCGACGTAAAAGTCAGGACGCCTTCGGTATGCGTTCTTTGGTCTCAGGTTGGTGTGTAGCGGCCTTAAGACTTCATGTATAGAGCAAAATTGTTTATTTTTTCATTGCATTTGACAATTAACGAGTGATTTCCCCTCTTTTAGGCTATTAAGGCTATGGTGGATGCCAAGTATGTTCTAGAAAGGAACAAGGCCATAGCTGAAATGCAGAAGGTGGCTGCAGTGAGCTTGACCTCTGACATGTGGACGTCCATCAATATGGATGCCTATCTGGCTGTAACCTGCCACTTTGTTGACGACAACACAAGTCTTAATTCTGTGTTTTTAGGAGTGCAACAATTTCCCCAAACACACACTGCTGAAAACCTGGCCAGAGTGACAGCCTCCCTCATGGAGGAATGGGGAATCACAGACAAGGTCACTTGCCTTGTGACGGATGGTGCAGCCAATATGATTTCCTGTGGCAAACAATTAAAGCTACGTCATGCAATATGCATTGAACATACACTAAATTTGATTGTCAAAAAATCTCTTGACATGACCCCTGCGCTGTGTGATATTCGGGCCAAGGCAAGAAAACTGGTGGGATATTTCAGGTGCAGCACCCTTGCTAAGGTATGTGCTTTGACCTTTCTTACATTGGTTAATAATGAATAATAATAATAATAATAATGCTATGTTTATGTTACTGCTACTTTGACAATTAAATACATCTTTAATTTTGTGTTAAAGGAGAAGCTTGTATCGGTGCAAAGGCCCACACTGATGCCACCATTGAGCTTTCTGAGGAGAAAAATGTATCTGGTTCCAAGGTTGTGCCCCTCCTCAAAATGCTGGAGCAAATGCTTCAAGAGGAGATGGCAAAAACCGCAGTAGCAGTGGCCAAAGAAATGGGAGAACATCTATTAAGGCAGCTAAGAGAGAGGCTCCACACACTCCAATCAATGAGCATAATGTCATTGGCAACACTACTGGACCCTAGGTTCAAACTGATCGGATTCTTTAGCCCTTTAAAAGCTGCTGAAGCCACAAAAAGGCTTGTGACTGAATGTGGTGCACTAATCCGAACACCTGAAGCTGTGCAGCCCCAAGAAAATCCATCCACATCTCAACCTGAACAAGAAACCCCAGGTAATTTTATTAATTTTAAAGCAATTCGAAGCAATTACTACATCCACTGACACTCTCTGTGTATACTTTTCAGGAAACAAACTCTGGCATAAATTGGATCAGACCGTAAAGCTGTCCAGGAAGACCAAGAATGCGACAGCTGACGCAACTGTTGAAGTCCAGCGGTACCTGGCCGAACCAAATATCGGACGCTGAACTACTGGCAGACACAAAAACATGTGTATCCAAACCTGCATAAACTTGCAGTCACTTTTTTGTGCACACCTGCTTCCTCAGTCCCGTGTGAAAGGGTATTTTCAAAGGCAGGAGAAGTTGTGTCAAAGAAAAGAAATCGCCTAAGCCCGAAAACTATCGAAAAAATATTGTTTTTAAACAAAAACCAATAAAATTCTTCCATGTATCACAAGCATTTTCACTGCCCTCTGCAAAGTCACACAAGCACATTCACTGCCCTCTGCAAAGTCACACAAGCACATTCACTGCCCTCTGCAAAGTCACACAAGCACACCCACTGCCCTCTGCAAAGTCACACAAGCACACCCACTGCCCTCTGCAAAGTCACACAAGCACATTCACTGCCCTCTGCAAAGTCACACAAGCACACCCACTGCCCTCTGCAAAGTCACACAAGCACATTCACTGCCCTCTGCAAAGTCACACAAGCACATTCACTGCCCTCTGCAAAGTCACACAAGCACACCCACTGCCCTCTGCAAAGTCACACAAGCACATTCACTGCCCTCTGCAAAGTCACACAAGCATACTCACTGCCCTCTGGCAAGTTAAACCCTTCTTCTTTTCCAGTTTTCGAACATATATTGCTTCTTTTGTCTTTATAGAAGGCAGCAGACATTTACATGTATTTATTTATAGATATAACAACAAGATACTATATTGATACATTGTTTTTATTATTATATACAGTCATTTTAAAAAACTTACTGGTACAAAATTCTGTTCATACAGGATTACAAATACATTTGACATCTTTTACACTTTTGTATTATTATTTCCAGTATTTTTAGTATGTCAAAGATTACAAATAATATTTGGCTGTTTTACACCTGTTCACCAACAGGGGGTCTTGTGTGCACATGAAGCCCATGATGAAGCCTCATGAGATGAACCTTTTAGTGAACCGATTTGCTGGAAAGCGTCAAAGCTTCATAAGGCTTCATCTCGCCATCACTAGTCGCTGTAACTGAAGCTTCGAGAAATTAACCTATTTCCGACACAATTGTCCAAGTGGTTCGATGCTTAATTCAAAGCTTCATTTTGCCATCACTAGTGTGAGGCAAAAGCAGGCAAAGTTGTCAAAGAATATGCTGGTAAAAAGCTAGAGTGGCACGCAACGCACCGTTCACGGCAACAATCCGGCAGGGAATGAGTGCAGGCTGCAGGCTTTCATAGTGTGGCTGATGAGCAGGTTGCAGGTGTGGTTGATTGGAGATTGCTCCCAGCCGTGTAGAGCAGACCAGCAGGCAGGGGGGGGGGAGAGAGAGAGAGAGAGAGAGAGACACACAGTAGAAACAAACACATACAAACACTAACCGTGTTATCCTACCTTTCAGAAGAACATTCTGGGAACCAAAATAAAACGTCCCGCTGAAAACATTCCTAGAACAATGAATGGTAACATTCTCAGAATTTTTGGAGAACCAAAAATGTCTAGCTGGGAACTCACACATGCTACAGCAAACATGCAATATCTGCTTACAGCTTATCATGAATTACGTGCTTGTTTGTTTTTCTCAAAAGGAAAATATGGTGACGTCAGATTTTTTAAAACATCCTTTTCAAACAAATGCAACAAGTTTGTTTTTTAAAGCGCTCTAGAAATAAATCTGACGTTGACCATGACCGTGTTAATATTTGCCATCACAGGAACGTTTTATAAAAAAAGAATAACATCCTGAAAACATTTTCAGAATGTTTCTTGGAGAATGTCCTTCATTTGATATCATGTAACATTGAGGGAACATTTTATAAAAAAACGTTCTGTCATCTCAGGCCTTAATAACATCCTCAAAACATCCTCTGAATGTTGCAGTTAAAACGTTATGTCTCAGTTAACCTTAAACCTTATAGGAACATTATTTGAAATAATAAACATCCTAAAAAGGTTCTTTGAACATCAGATTAAAACGTTTCTTTAAAATATTATTAGAACCTGTAGGTAACGTTAGCCAAAGTTGTGAGAAAGTTTGCCGCTAGCTGGGATGAAAGCAATTGCTATGCACCCTTAAAAAACTTATCATTTATTATGTTATATTTTCAAGACATTCTTTTTAGTTTTACAGCTTGATGACACCTTTTGGTTTGACATCAGCCATTATAGATAATATGGCCATCTGTGTGTGTGTGGTACTGTTTGTGGTTTGTTTTTAACTTTGTAATACAGTTAATTATTCAAAATGTCAGAGTTCCTTATTTGTATACTGAAACTTGCACTACTGTTCAAAAACAAATAACAACAAACCTGGAATTATGCATTTGGGACTTTTTTTTGCTTTTTCTTGTTGTACCGAACCCGTACCGAACCGTGACCCCCAAACCGAGGTACGTACCGAACCGTGAATTCTGTGAACCGTTACACCCTGTTGGGTGAAGCACCCTTCAGTGGTTGAAGGTTCGAGCCCGCTCCGCGCCGTTCGTTTGATGAGTGGTCTGCTGTAAAAAGGAACGGCTCAGACGCAGAGATATGAGGTTTAACAATAAGCTGATTTAATGGTAAAAACAACAGTACAATATAACGAAGTACTTCGGGCCTTGGCTCTTACTACCGTGCGATGTACGTATCAGACAGTCAGACAGAACAGAGGCCCCGAGTGTACAGAATTCATAATATTTATGCCCACAAACGGAGAGGAGTTGTGTGGGAGGAGTTGTGTCGGTTGCTCCTCCCTAGGTGTTCATCCATTGGTGGACTCACTCCTGGGCGAGCCCTAGGCAGTGAATCAGAGTGAGTCAGCCATTGACGAGGTCTAAACAGCGAATCAGAGTGAGTCAGCCATAGGTGTGGGAAGTTTGGATCTCCTGCGCCGCCGATCAGTCCCAGGTCATCTTTTATGGCAGCCATAAAATAAACAATTCTGGGTCGAACGGGGGTGAGGTACCAATCCTTATCTTCGTTTATCCTCAGCACCTGGCCGTACCACTCCGCATCCCAATCTTTCTCTCAGTACAATCTCTGCATAGACTCAATGGTGTCAGTTTTATTACCTTTCTCCTGCAACCCCCCCATGCTCCTATCCGGCCCATTAAAAACCCGGGGGGGCGACTGGATCCTCTACATTCCTAAGTCAACGCACACACAATTGACCACATCAAACAAAACAAAATAAGAACACTTGGTCTAGTTTCATAAGTATACATTTTACACAGACAAAGTTATAATTATTAAAACAGGTTATAATTATTGAAACAGGTTATATAGGATATACAGGTTACTTTAATCCCCCTTTTGATCTCACCTCAGAGATCAATTCACACAAAGCATTCGACACATAACCACTGTCATTCTTTTCTACTGTCTGTCCCCCAACATTATATAAATCCATCAGAAGCTGGGATTTAGAGTACTTTAAACCTTCGGGAACTGCCCACCATAACAACCTCTTATGACAGTGGAGGGAGACCAAAGTATATTAAAACTGCGTCCTTGTCTGCTGAGTCATCATGCTGTCCTCTCCTTCCGATGCATAAGCCAACAAGGGCATTTGGTACGGAGGGACAGCTTTTCCTTCAATGGTGGAACTGATGAATCTAACACACAATGAGCGGATACAAGGCACACAACAACAACCACATGTTACTAAAATGGCAATAAAAGTAGCTATAGAAATCAAAAGAGACATTATTAAACCTTTCCATGGACCAAACATGTTTGTAAACCAT
>CM062286.1:20793609-20850199 GCA_031216635.1 Dissostichus eleginoides | reverse complement strand
CCCTTGACATGCTGTTAGCTGAGAAAGGAGGTGTGTGTTCAATGTTTGGTGATATGTGTTGTACTTTCATTCCAAACAATACGGCTCCGGACGGTTCCGTCACAAAGGCTTTAGAAGGTCTTCGCACACTATCCATAACTATGCATGAACAATCAGGGATACACAACCCCTTGGAGGAATGGTTTACAAACATGTTTGGTCCATGGAAAGGTTTAATAATGTCTCTTTTGATTTCTATAGCTACTTTTATTGCCATTTTAGTAACATGTGGTTGTTGTTGTGTGCCTTGTATCCGCTCATTGTGTGTTAGATTCATCAGTTCCACCATTGAAGGAAAAGCTGTCCCTCCGTACCAAATGCCCTTGTTGGCTTATGCATCGGAAGGAGAGGATAGCATGATGACTCAGCAGACAGGGACGCAGTTTTAATATACTTTGGTCTCCCTCCACTGTCATAAGAGGTTGTTATGGTGGGCAGTTCCCGAAGGTTTAAAGTACTCTAAATCCCAGCTTCTGATGGATTTATATAATGTTGGGGGACAGACACAGTAGAAAAGAATGACAGTGGTTATGTGTCGAATGCTTTGTGTGAATTGATCTCTGGAGGTGAGATCAAAAGGGGGATTAAAGTAACCTGTATATCCTATATAACCTGTTCCAATAATTATAACCTGTTTTAATAATTATAACTTTGTCTGTGTAAAATGTATACTTATGAAACTAGACCAAGTGTTCTTATTTTGTTTTGTTTGATGTGGTCAATTGTGTGTGCGTTGACTTAGGAATGTTGAGGTTCCAGTCGACCCCCCCGGGTTTTTAATGGGCCGGATAGGAGCATGGGGGGGTTGTAGGAGAAAGGTAATAAAACTGACACCATTGAGTCTATGCAGAGATTGTACTGAGAGAAAGATTGGGATGCGGAGTGGTACGGCCAGGTGCTGAGGATAAACGAAGATAAGGATTGGTACCTCACCCCCGTGCGACCCAGAATTGTTTATTTTATGGCTGCCATAAAATATGACCTGGGACTGATCGGCGGCGCAGGAGATCCAAAGTTCCCACACTTATGGCTGACTCACTCTGATTCGCTGTTTAGACCTCGTCGATGGCTGACTCACTCTGATTCACTGCCTAGGGCTCGCCCAGGAGTGAGTCCACCAATGGATGAACACCTAGGAAGGAGCAACCGACACAACTCCTCCCACACAACTCCTCTCCGTTTGTGGGCATAAATATTATGAATTCTGTACGCTCGGGGCCTTTTGTTCTGTCTGACTGTCTGATACATACATCGCACGGTAGTAAGAGCCAAGGCCCGAAGTACTTCGTTATATTGTACTGTTGTTTTTACCATTAAATCAGCTTATTGTTAAACCTCATATCTCTGCGTCTGAGCCGTTCCTTTTTACAGCAGACCACTCATCAAACGAACGGAGCGGAGGGGGCTCGAACCTTCAACCACTGAAGGCTGCTTCACCCCAACAACGCCGCCGTGTGTAAGCTCCGTAATAGGCAACAGAACATGATCAAAACAGGAAATCATAGAGGAGACAATCAAGTGGACACAAATGAAACATATAATGGGGAGCACTACAGTGGGTAGGCAGATTTGAACAGGTGGGTTTTTAATTGGGATTTGAATATGGTGATTGTGTCTGACTGTCGGATGTGCGGGGGGAGGGAGTTCCAGAGTCTGGGAGCATTGCAGCTAAAAGCCCGAGCACCCATGGTGACGAGGCGTGGGGTGGGGACAGTTAGCAGACCAGCAGAGCGGAGAGGGAGTGAGAGGGGGTGTACTCCTGAAGAAGGTCAGCCAGATAGGGGGGGGCCAGGTTATGTAGGGCTTTGTAAGTGAGCAGTAGGTTTTTGAAGTTGATACGGGATTGAACAGGCAGCCAGTGGAGTTGGATGAGGATGGGGATGATGTGTTCTGAGGCCTTGGTGCCGGTGATGATCCGGGCTGCAGAGTTCTGTATGATTTGTAGTTTATTGATGAGCTTGGTGGGTATGCCTGAGAGGATGGCGTTACAGTAGTCGATGCGGGACGTGACAAGTGCATTGACCAGGACTTCAGTGTTTGATTGAGAAAGGGATGGGCGGAGTCTGGAGATGTTGCGTATGTGGAAGAAGGCAGTCCGGGTGATGTTATTTATGTGAGGTGAAAATGAGAGGGAGCTGTCCAGGATGACACCAAGGCTCTTAACTTGGCCTGAGAAGGGGATGGAGTAGCCATAAATGATGAGGTTGAGACAGGGGAGGATGAGGTTTTGGAGAGGGTGGTTTTGGTGCCGACCAGCAGGGCTTCGGTTTTGCTGCTGTTGAGTTTTAGGAAGTTCCTGCTCATCCAGCTCCTGATGTCCTGGAGGCAGTTGGTCAGAGAGGTTGGGGGGGGCAGTGTTGGGTTTGCTGGAAATGTAGACCTGGGTATCGTCGGCATAACAGTGGAAATGGACATTATGATGACGGAGGATAGTGCCAAGGGGAGAAGGTAGATAATAAACAGGAGTGGACCCAATACTGACCCCTGAGTAACACCATGTGAGACAGTGGAGCTGCATGACCGGTACATGGTGCAAACAGCGGTCGCGGTACTTTATGTTATGTTAGAATGTTAACTTTTGGTGAATTTAGGAGAAATCTACGGAGGCAAATAGACAAACTATAGTAAAAATAAACATCTAAATGTGTATTTTGTACGTTTTCCTTCCAAAAGCCAGAAAGAAAACATGTTATGGAATCAAAATAGCACAAAATCTCAAAATTGACCATTGCATGAAAAACGATGTTTTTGCCTGCTGTAGTGTTCTCATGCAGTGTGTTGAAACTCTGATGTAAACACTGAGTTAAACCACAGCCAATGAAGACAGAGTCATAGTAGGTTTGACCGTTTACTGTCACAATTCTTCAAAGACATGGCGGTGAAAACTGTAAATAAACACAATACATTGTTCTTAATGTAAATATAAACTTAAATTGCTTTCCTGCATTCTTTACAGTGTTTAATATAGTTGTAAATAAATCGTTTTTTAAACAAACTAATCAATGATCTTTTTAACAATATTGTTCCTCATAAATGATCTTTCACATGAAATATGTCAAATAGACGAACTTACAGCATTATCTCTAGGATGTTCCTTGTGGATGGAAGCAGATTACATTTAGAAAAATACACTCTCTGACCATGGGTGCGTTTCACTTCTCTTATTTTTCATTTCCTCGCTCCTCGGGCTCGGTGTCACCGGAAGTTGATTTGTCTGCGCCATCTTGAGTACCGTCCCAGTGGCCTTATTTTTGCCGGAGGACCGAGGATCGAGGAGTGATAATGGAGGAGCGATAATCGAGGAACCACCAGACCATCCTCCGGTGAAATCCTCAGACACTCGCCCCGCCCCCTTGCTGTGTATCGCTCACTGATTGGACGATGCAGCGCATGAGAGCAGTTTACCAGCGGAGTGAAGAAAACACATGAACCTCACGGGAGTCACTCAGTTTATACAGCGTTTTGTTTCAATTAATGTATCATTTAGTTACAAATATGTGATATATCTGAACAACAAAGTGGTCAAAAATAATTTTCTTCATTTATTGGAAACATTTTCATGATCGCTTTTTTCATTTTATATTTAAATGTATGTCATTTCCATTCAGTCACAGCTGAGGCATGAATTCCTTGATTTCACTCGGTTTAAAAGCCCTGCCTCCAGCATGCAGCTGGCACATTTGAAAGACATGGCGGCAGAAAAACAACACAAGTGTAAGTGCCTTTACTTAATGTGTAATTTGTATGCCTACAACGATACCGTTACGATAATGCAACATCTGTTCACATTTATTTAACCCACAACTCATATATTTCTGTTATTGAACGCTTTATATTTTCTCAACAATGTTCATGTGAAATGCCAAACTAAAGGCAAGATTTGCAATAAATAACGTGTGTATACACACACAGCATTCGTTATTTATCGGACATATTTCAGTTGGAAACCACGTGTTTGTTCATTTAACTACCTGCCACATAAAGACGTAACTAAGGTACCATCATTCATTTGGCAGTCACAATCTATTTTTTATAAATAATTCAATATATTCAAATCGGCTCAATTCAATAATTAAGCTGTAATTTCTATGTGGCATTATGTGAGTGAAATGTTAATGGCCTAAGGTTTTCCTTTTTCTCCTTAAACAGGGACGGAGGCCCAAACCAGAGCCCTCATTAAACAAAGGACTGAGAATGACAACCTGTTCACAGGAAAGAGATACAGAGCCAAGAAGGCCTGGGGGTGAGCTACAGTTTTACATCAGTGTTTTGACAATACTTTTTTGCTGCATGGTATGATAATCAATGTAACCACTACTGTGAACGAACAACAGTGAACCTGAGTGTGTCATGGAATTATTATGCATGAAGCATATTTTCAGGAGCAATCACACTTTGCATGCCGGGATGCTATAAGTTTAGAATGGGTTTACTCCACAGAGAGGTTCTGCAGAAGATGGGGTTGGAGGAGGTGCTCACTCCCACCCAACTCTCCAAAAAGTGGGACAACCTTAAAAGAAAATATAAAGTGAGATATTGTATTTCTAGATGCATACAATGCAGCTATTTCTATTGTGTCTTCATCTGACAGATACAATCCTTGTTGTCCCCCAGGAGCTGAAAACCCCCCCTACAGGGACGGGGACAGATGAGGGGGAGGCCACGGCAGCCACATGGTCGTGGTTTTCCCTGATGCATGAGGCCATCGGGAGTCGGCCCTCCATGGAGCCTCCAGTCCTGATGGACTCATGCGTCAGGGACAATGAGCCTATGGCTGACGTGGCCCCCAGTGGAATTGGCTCTTCATCCAGTGGAGCTGGGGCCGCTCCTTGTGGCCAGGCAATTGAGGAAGAGGAGGATCCTGGGCAGCCTGGCACAAGTAGCAGCACCTACTGGATGAAGAGCCATCCACCTCTCTCAGTCCCCCGCCTGCCAAGAAGAACAGGGCAAGTAGGGGGGCCCTCCTAGATTTTCTGAAAGAGGAGGCCCAAAGAGAGCAGGAGCGCAAAGACAGCACAAAGTTGTTAGATTTATTTGAGCAATTTATAAATAAATGATTTTCTTTTGAAGTGTTTGCAATGTTTTTATTGTACCATTTGCATACACAGTTTTCATTTATTTGTTACATTAAATACATGTGGTCACAACACAATATACCGAATGAAGGCACACAGCTTTTCACACAGTGTGGCGCCCAAGGCCTTCGTGTCCCCAAGTCCTACAAATAATCATGTTCTTGCAGTTCGACTGGGTGCACACGTGGAGCAGAGAGCAGCCCTGCCAGTCGGTCTCGCTGGCCATGTCCGCCTCGATCCCCCCCTCACCGGACGTGGTGGAACCACACCAATGTCCCAAACATCCTCTGCAGGCTCAAGGATGTCCCCCGCTGTGAGGCAGATGTTATGCAGCACTGCACAGGCGGTGATGACTGAACCACCTGGTTTTCATCATGCCAAAGGCCCGCTCTATGATGGAGCGAGCCCTGGCATGATGCTGGTTGAAGCGGCTCTGCACCCTCCCTTGCAGTGGTTCTCTATATGGGGTGATGATGGCCACAGGTCCTTCTATGCAGGGGTAGCCACCATCACCCACAATAAAGAATCCTAAAAAGAGAGAGAACATCTTTAGTATACTAACAGTCATTGATGGATTAACAAGAATCTTGGTCTCACATGAGGGAGGATACAGAGCCTCTTTGTAAATTGCGCTGTTCTTCAAGACTCTGGTGTCATGGACTGAGCCATGATACCCAACAAAGGTGTTGAAAAGAAGCCCTTCCCATCACACATTGCCTGCAATTGTATGGATGGGAAGAGCTTTCTGTTAATGTAATCCTGGCCCAGTGGTCCTGGGGGGGTCTTTATGCGGACATGGCAGCCATCAATGGCCCCCACACACCTGGAGAATACTGGGCTGTTGGCCAACCTCCTCCAGTTCTCCAGGGGGGGGGCAGTTTGATGACCTCCTGGCGAAGGGCTGCTATCTTCTCTACTCCATTGTGCACCAGTCTGCAGACGGTAGACTTGGGGACATCAAAGGCCCGGGACACCACACTGTACGACAAGCCGTGTGCCAATCAAATAAATTGTCATTCAAATATTGACCTCATGTGACCAGCCTTGTGTGCTCTTTGATGGCAGGATCCTCAGCAGGGCCTCCAGAGACTGGCGCCCCAGTCTGTAGTCCTGCATGAGGTCCTTCTGGCCATCAAAGAACACCGCAAGGACTGGCACGTGTGGATTCATAATTGCTTGGATGGGATCGACATTCATCTGCAAAATAAAGATACCTGTTACCTTCAGCACCTAGCTTTTACTAGACTCTGAGAATTACTTGATCTTACATTAAATTGCTGTTGTTGGTGAAACCATTCATACTGCACCAGACTAGTGTGATGCTTACCTCCATTAAACAAATAGCCTGTTGTAATTGTGCCCGACGGCGCCTGGACTGCTCCTGCTCTTGTAGGAGCGCATATGGACATAACCATGCAATGGCTCAGACATCTTGTGTTTGGTAAGGTTGAACCTCTTCTATCCAAACTTATATAGGCCTGGTACCTTCTTCCTAAATGACCTTCATGGGTTTCAGCTGGTAGTTTGTCACTGACCTGATTAGCTTTTAATTCAGCTGCAAACCGCAGTCATTAAGTAGTACTATTTAAAATGTTAATTTGCTACACATCCACACAAACAAAGTGTGCAATCCAATGAATGTTAATCTAACTGGATTTTGATAGATAACATATCTCTTTTTCTTCTCTCAATTATTGTATTTCTATTGTGCACTCTAATCAATATTAATCAAACTATTGTTCGTTTATACATTTTAAGAATGGCGTTTATCTTTTTGAGAATGAGTTCTTATTTGATTTTATTTATTTGGGTCTACAACAGATGATACAAATGTTTGTGTCAGTAAATGTGTACTAACAGAGGCGGGGGTGTTTGTGAAAATAACGGGGACAGAGCTGCAGTCAGACGGGGACAGAGCTGCTGTCAGACGATCAGCTGTGCAGCGTCATCACAAACGGACGTCGCTTCACGTGACGCCCCGGAGGAAAGGACGTCCCATTGCTCTTAAAACTCATTTCCCTGCTTCTCGTGGTTTCCTTGCGTCTCTCCATGCTTCCCTGGTGGGAGGGACTAGTCGCAGGGAAACGACGCAAGTGAGGGACGCAAGGAATCCATTTAACCGAAGTGAAACGGCCGTTTCTCTACCGCTAAACCGGAAGTGACGATGCCGTAAACCGGAGGTGACGCTAAGAACAGCAAACTTCAAGATAACATGACCATTAGCACTTCTAGTAGTGACTTTATCAACTGCAAACAAATTGTAACATTATAAAATGCCTTTAAAGGTCCCATGTCATGGCCATTTCTACTGATCATAATTCCATTGTTGAGGTCTACTAGAATAGATTTATATTGTGCAATTTTCCAAACTCACATCGTACAGCATCTCTGTATAGTATGTGTATTCACTCTCTGTCCTAAACGGCTTGTTGGAGCTCCTGCCCCCCCCTCCCTATGAGCCCACTGTGCTCTGATTGGTCAGCTCGCCCACACTATGTTCTGATGAGTTCACCACCGTTACAGCGGAACATCAGGGATTATGTGTTACAATGGCGTTAGCAACCAGAAAATGACACCAGTAAGGACAAACAGATGAGAATGCTGCTTGGGGTCTGGGTGCCGTGTTGGCGGGACGCTGCTGCGAGGAGCGGACAGTGTAAGCTGGGTTCATTTCCTGCTTGCTGCGTGGGATCTGTGAGACATCGCGAATGGACGCGGGAAGGGGGGGGGGTGCTGAGGGGGCTGCAGCACTCTGCACACACCCCCCGCACCCCCAAACGCGGCGCACCTACAGTGTAAGCGCGCCACAGTTTCGCCGCTGCGAGGCTCCACTAGGTTTGGGTATAAGGCACGTCACTGTACCCAGGAAGAAAACAATGGAAAAAGAGAAATCTCCAACGAGGCGTTCTGGGGCAGCATAGACAGGTCTTTTCTGTGTTAGAGTTTTACTCGCTACAGGGTGTACTTTGAGGGTTTGCAGACGGTTTACATGCATAAAAACCTTCATAACACACAAGGGGACGGGTAATAACCGGAAAAGCATGACATGGGACCTTTAAGGCAGCACACCTGCCGTGTCTCGCCTTAAGTAAAAAGGTGATACACTATGTCTGACATGTAATGTAATTATAGGTAGTTAAATTACTGCTGTACACTAGTGAAGTATAGTTTTAGTTATAGTGTAACTCGTGCAAAATTGATGAGAGTGACAGTGTGACTTCTTCAATTTGATCCAAGATGGCGGCGGCAGGCAGTTCAGGCGCAGTGGCAGTAATCTATCTCTGCATGATTGTTCTAAATCTTAAGCCTCTGTTTAGCTACACCACTAATCTTGCCCCCTTGGTAAAACAACATGTTGAGGATACATCATTATCTGCACCAGCAACATCGCCGAATACCAAGCATTTCGGCCATGGTCGGCATGTTATCTACAGTTCATTCATCTGGCACTCCTGGCAGACTCTCTCAAACACAAAAAAGGGACTAAAACGAAAAGAGGAGAATATTGGGCTATTGGCTCTGCTGTGTCTCTTGCTCTCGGGAGATATACATCCGTGTCCGGGTCCCGACGTCGTTTCCATCGACCTGGTGGCTGGCGGCCCAGCCGCTGTGCTCCACACGCCATCAGCCGGCTTCCGAAGAGGCTGGCTAGCTGAACAGCTAGCACCACCAGCAGGTCTCTGCGGTCTCGCTCTGACGGCTGCCGACCTAACAGCAGGACCTCTACCCACACCATCGGAGGACCGCGGGTCTGCGCCAAGGGTTGGTGGCCGTGCAGCGGAGATCCACACACCGCCGGCTGGCTTCAGAGGAGACCGGATTGCTTCCATACCATCTAAGGTATGCGGGTCCGCGACGAGGGGTAACGGCAAAGCAGCGGAGATTCACGCACCACCGGACACCACCGGACACCACCGGACACCACCGGACACCACCGGACACCACCGGACACCACCGGACTGGCTTCAGAGAAGGCCGGCTAGCTGAACAGCTAGCTCTGCCGGCGGGTCTCGGTGGTCTCACGCTGACGGCTGCTGGCCTAGCAGCAGGACCAACATCCACACCATCGGAGGACGGGGGGCACGCACCGAAGGCTAAAGGCATAGCAGCGGAGATCCACGCATCACAGGCTGGCTTCAGACGAGGCCGGCTAGCTGAACAGCCAACTCTGCCGGAGGATCTCTGTGGGCTCGCGCCGGCGGCTGCTGGCCTAGCAGCTGGACCAACATCCACACCATCGAAGGACTGCGGGTCCGCGCCGATTTGACTTTAACATCAACTGGAATGACAAACAAAATAGAAAGAGCTTAAAACGGGTCATGGATAATCACAACTTAATACAACTAATGGATCAACCGACTTGCATAACCAAAACCTCCAAGACTGATAGATTTATTATTGACAAACAAAGCTGACAGAATAGTAAAAACCTAAAACTTACTGACTGGTCTTTCTGATCTTATTATTTTTACCAGGAAACTCACAAAAAAAGGTTCATGGCCACACCTAAAACCCCTGCCTTGGGTTCTCGCTTCATCCCCTAAATCCTGCAACAACGTTTTATCGATGCAGTGAAAATGATTGATTGGGGGGACACTCTGTCCTCTGAAGATATTGGTGAAAACAGTAATCTTTTTATATCTAAAATTAATGATACAATGTCTTCCTTCTCAAGAAGAGGGTGCCTTAGGGACAGGAAGGAACATCATCTTCCCTGGCTGAATCTACAATGCAGGAATCTAATGAAATCTAGAGACCAACTATTAAAGCAGAGCTTGAAATCCGGACTATCCACTGATAGACAGAAATTCACTCATGCTCGTAACAAGGTAACAAAAACAATAAGCAAACTTTTTCATCAATATAATTGAAGGTGCGAAAGGTAACGGTAAAAAAGTTTGGCAAAATTCTAGAATTTAAAATCAATGATGCCCTGATAGAAGACCCTGCAGTGTTGGCCAGCTCTCTCAATGAGTATTTCTTAAATAGTGCTTTGGACATTACAAAGCTCTTCCCGCCATCTAAGGTCTCACCTAGCCCGACTGTGGATACACACCCCATTTTTGACCTGGAGGAAATCACAGAGGCTGAGGTAAAAAATATAATCTTAGGGTTCAGAGGTTCTAAGGCTAGGGATGCATATGATTTCGACACCAACTTTATAAAGACACATATCTCAGGTCTAATAAAACCAATTACTAAGCTAGTGAATCAGCACGAGGGAAGTTCCATCATCCTGGAAGGTGGCCACGGTGACACCGATTTTTAAATCTGGGGATAAGGCAATGATGTCCAATTACAGACCTATCAGCATCCTCCCCTGTGTCTCTAAGATAGCTGAGAAATGGGTGTCAAAACTAATCACCAAACATTTAGATAAAGGTTTCGCTCCACTCCACCCAATGCAGTTTGGTTTTCGTACTCACCACTCCACTGAGACAGCTAACTGTGTCTTTGTGGAAAAGGTTAAATGTATATTGGATGCAAGCCCATATATGTAGGTGCTGTCTTCCTTGATCTCAGGAAGGCATTTGACACTGTTGACCACCAAGTGCTCCTTACAAAGCTGTCTTATTTCAATTTTTCGGCAGTTTCAATACATTGTCTCAAGTCTTACTTATCGAACAGAAAACAGTGTGTTTTGGTCAACGGTGCCAAATCCCCCTACCTTGTCAACCCTGTTGGGGTTCCACTTGGTTCCATTCTTGGACCGTTACTCTTTTCACTGTACATTAATGACTTGTGTGGGGGAAACTACTGTGTAGCAATGCAGTGGGAGTCACCGACTCAGGAAGGAGACACGGGGAGAGCTGGAGCTTTGATGTCAAACACTGATGGTTTATTTGGAGCTTCGGCCGGAGGATTCACAAAACAAGTCCAAGAGCCAGAGGTTCTGACTTCACGGTAGAGTTGCCACATCAATTCTGAAGAACTCTACCCCAGACCCATGTATTTAGCTAGTTCAGAGAGAATAATCTACATTGTGCATAACAAGATAGAATCATAACACCTCTATCAGCTGACACCAACAGGGAGACAGAACACTGAGAGCACAGCAGCCAAGGTTACAGGTGCGTGTGCTCAGTCAGGACAGCATGAACTGATACACTGGGTCAAAGTTATGGGCCTTGGAAAATATTTCCCCAACAGTTCCTCTCTTTTTATCAATTTTGATAACCTAAAAACCTTAGTCTAATAATATTTTGTTCAATACTTAAATCAATGAGAATCTTCAGATTTGAGTGTGGACTTACACAACATCAATTACATCAATAACAATCACATTAAGAACAACATAATAAGATTGAAACATTCAATCACAATTATTGAGACAGCCAATCATAATAGAAAAATCATCTCTCATCAGTGTTTGACATCTAAGCTCCAGCTCTCCCCGTGTCTCCTTCCTGAGTCGGTGACTCCTCCTGCATTGCTACACTGACGTTTTCCCCCACAAATTAACTTCTGTGTAGCAATGCAGCAGGAGTCACCGACTCAGGAAGGAGACACGGGGAGAGCTGGAGCTTAGATGTCAAACACTGATGGTTTATTTGGAGCTTCGGCCGGAGGATTCACAAAACAAGTCCAAGAGCCAGAGGTTCTGACTTCACGGTAGAGTTGCCACGTCAATTCTGAAGAACTCTCCCCCAGACCCATGTATTTAGCTAGTTCAGAGAGAATAATCAACATTGTGCATAACAAGATAGAATCTTAACACCTCTATCAGCTGACGCCAACAGGCAGGAACAGGGAGACAAAACACTGAGAGCACAGCAGCCAAGGTTACAGGTGCGTGTGCTCAGTCAGGACAGCATGAACTGATAAACTGGGTCAAAGTTATGGGCCTTGGAAAATATTTCCCCAACAACTTGCCTAATGTATGTCCTGAGTTGAATGTGCAAATGTATGCCGATGATGCGGTCATCTTTATACACGGGAAAAATACTGAAATAATCTCATGTCTCTCAAATGCTTTGGACAAGGTTCAACACTGGCTGAACAACATTTGCTTACAGTTAAACGTAAAAAAAACAGTATGCATGATGTCCATATCCAATACTATTAAATTCAACTTGCAACATTTTAAACAAATCAGACCCTTCTTAACAGTCAATGCTGCAAAGTCATACCTCCACTGTATGATTCTATCCCACATTGAATACTGTTTTACAAACTGGTCGTTTGCTTGTGCCACAAACCTTAAACCAATAGAACAGCTGTACAAGAGAGCTATCAAGGTGTTTGACAGAAAGCCATATTCATACCACCACTATACCATCCTTGAAAAACACAATTTCTTGAGTTTTGACAATTTTAAGTCTTTTAGAAGTATGTGTTCTTTTTTATAAATGTTTACATGGACTGGCCCCCCCTCCCTTAGGGGAACTCATCCACAAAAAACACACTGGACGCTGCATTAGGTCAGAAACCAGAGGAGACTGTGAAGTCCACCACTTTTGGACAAAATGTACTTTCCATTAAAGGCAGCTCATTCTGGAATAGCCTCCCAACTGAGATACGGGATTGTCCCACTCTCAATAGTTTTAAAGGTCAACTCAAAGAATGGTTGAGAAACAAATAGATGTGCAACCACCGCTAAATGCACTTTAATACAGGGGTATCTTCTCTTGCACTTTATATGTCGTTGCTGCTATATTGTACTGCCATGTGGTGAATACTTGTGTATGCTGCTCTTGCTCTTTTTGCATATCATGTATTTATTTTTGCTATGTTTATAAATGTCGTGTTCTTAAATGTTGTATGTGAGGGACTGCGGATGGAAATTAGCTCAAAGCTCAAATCCGGCATATTTACACTTGACGCATTATTTGTTTTAAAGGTCCCATGTCATGCTTTTCCGGTTTTTCCCCGTCCCCTTGTGTGTTATGAAGGTTTTTATGCATGTAAACGGTCTGCAGAGTCAAAAACCCTCAAAGTACACCCTGTAGCGAGTAAAACTCTAACACAGAAAATACCTCCCCAAAACGCCTCGTTGGAGATTTCTCATTTTCCAATGTTTCTCTTCCTGGGTATCGCTACGTAGGGATACCCAGTAGCCACGCCCAGAGCTATGGCCGCACCCTCTGCCAGCCTTTCACGAAACAAAGCTTCCCAAACCTTTCAGCGATTCATGCCGGATATTTACAGCATAGGGCACTGAAGAACGCTGCTGTTCCTACTTTGTTTGGACCAGCGGGAGATTCGGGTACACAACCTGTAAGTATTCATTGTTGTTTGTGTATTTATAATGTTTAAAACAAACAAGGTATCTACCACCAGGGCTGTATCCAGGATTTCCTAAATACCGAGGTCCAAACATGCTAGGGGGTTCGGGGGTATACCCCCCGAGATTTTTGGGATTTTCATGATCTGGTCAGGTGCTTTTTAAGTCCTGTGGGGGGTCACAAATTGGATAATATATTGATTTCAAACCATGTCAGTGGGCTGCAGCATAAATTATTTTTGAAAGTGTAATACATAAGAATCAGTTGATTGTTACTATTAATGATCTGGACATGCAGAAGAGGCTACAATGATCACAAAACATTGTCAACATTCATTTTCCATGTCTCTCTCCTTTCCAACCTGCACCCTCTCTTCCATCTTCTTTAGTCTCTCTGTCCTCTTCCTGTTCATTACTCTGTCTGTCCTCTTCTCTTTCTCTTTGTTCAATCTCTCCCTCGTTGTTAACTTTTTTGCTCCTTCTCACTTGTCGCTCCTGCCAGTGAATTAAAAGCAATTCAGCATTTTAGTTAATTTCACTTGTTTGTTTGCACTATTTTTTTTAATTTAAATCAGTTTTGTTTGATCCTCAAAAGAGAACAAAGATGTAAGCAAATTGTTTTTCATACAATTCAGTGTTTCCCCTAGGATGGAGTCATAGCAGCGGTGCTAAGCCACGTGGGCCCAGCATAATGTGAGCGCGGAGCGTGTGGACTTTTTTAGAATTTGCACGTGCGAAGTGCGCCCCGCCAATTTGTTTCTATGTGTCTGCCAGCACAAGAAAGGCTCTTGAGGCCTAGTACCAGGGCCGGTTCTAGCCAATTTGCTGCCCTAGGCGAGATTTTATATATAAAGACTAAATGAAAAATCTCTACAAAAGACAAATACACTACAAAAACAGAAACTTATTGACATAGGTAATATACGTCAAAATGGCTTCAAATGTATTCAGTATTGTATGAACATGTTTGAATTCGGGGGTGGACGACACATCCTCTAGGGGGGTCCGGTGGTATGCCCCCCCGGGAAGATTTTTTTTAACATTTTACAGTAAAATGCTTCAATCTGGTGCACTTTGAGCACACAATTACTAGAGACTGATCTAGGGGGTACAACTCTAAAACACCCATATGAAAAAGATCGGTTTACATTTTAATAATCAAATAAGTGTATGAACATAACCAATAACCTACCATAGCCAATAACAAATAAATGTAACTTATTTTATTTTTGTTGTTCATTCATATCTTATTTTACCTAGTTAACATTTATTTATTCATGCATATTTTTGTATCCCTCCAACTTTAAACCATATTTTTGGTTTACTGTCCTATAGTATACATTGGAATGATTTCAAACCTGTTTTTATTTATCTTAATAATTATAAAGGAGTGCCTTGGAAATATGTGTTTACATAATTTGTGGTCAAAACGTTTGAGACCCACTGAGATAACTTAAGACTAAAATTAACTATCTAAACACTCAGAGAGTCCTTTACCACACTGAGCCTCTCAGTCTGACAGGAGAGCTCTCCTCCACCCTGGTTGTAGAAACATCTACTTCTTATATCCGTTAGCGCAGCTGGCACCAGATTCTTTTTTTTTTTTTGGAGAGGGCGCGCCGGTACCGGTGCGCCCTCTCTCTCTCTCCCTCCCACGCTCGCACTTTGGCTGTGAGCTGCGGGCGCCTGATAAGCCAACATCCCCCACTTTCATCACTTACAGCGCCCATCGTACAGGGCAAATGAAAAGTGTAACCGGGGTGAAACGGGTGTTACGTTTACTTAATTATGAATGTTGTTACATCAAGGCCGAAAATTAGGATGAGCACCAACGGTCAAAAATGCCTAGTACATACAGTGGCAATGTCTCAAGATTTAGCAAAAATACACCTTTATTGAACATACAGTAACACAAATACTACAAATCCACATAACAAACAATCAAAAATGAAAAAGGGTCGCCACTTATTATTATTATTTTAATAAAAAAATAAAAAGTAAAAAAAGATTTTTTGTTTTGTTTTTGGATACCTGGCTGGCGCCGCCACTATTTGTATATAGGGGAAACACTGTCTAACAATTGTATGTTATGACATCATAACTGCAATAGATTTATGTTGTTTTAAAATGATGCCTATTGTCTATATTGTAAATGAAGACTATTGTTATAGATAGATAGATAGATAGATAGATAGATAGATAGATAGATGCAGTTCCTCCCTGACTTCCATCACTTTCTCTCTCTCTCTTTCTCTCTGCCTGTCCTGTCTCTTCCTTACCAAAGCTGAGCTTCGACTGACGTAGTCTTTTCATTATATCTGAGTCAGTGTAAAAAGAAAACAATACAATGTTATATCTTCAATGTTTTACTCAAATTGAAATGAAAGAAAAGCGTTTGTTAAAAGGTAATCCTTCTGACATTGGATGAATGTAATTAACTTTAGCTCTCTAGCTAGTTTATTCACGCAATTTAAACCAAAGTATAGCCTATAGCTGCAATATAAGTTAGTGTGCATGTTGTCGGACGTCCACTGACTAACATATGATGTCCTGATGTACAGGAACACAAGCAGCCCGCTGGACTCAGATCTCTAGATACCTCATCACTCCTCCGCTGCTCCGATACAAGTCCGGGCTGCGGTGGTTTGTTGATACATGTTGTCTTCTTCTGTTTGCCTTAATCGAGGCTACATAGTTATGCAGCGCCCCCATCGACAGTAAATGGAAGTACTACAAAGAACCCCGTTTAGTGCAATTATTTCACAAGTTTTGTTATACACAGCTCGGAAAAAATTACCGAGGTCCGGACCTCGCTGACCTCAATGGTGGATACGGCCATGTCTACCACGACTGTTTAAATGGGTAAACGTTTTTCGGGCTACTACGTTGGGATCGCGGAGAAATGCTCTCCACAGACCCATTCTCACAGCGTTATAAACCTTTTTCTTACTCAATATCAAGCCACACTTATTGTTTTTACTTCGGCTGTGAGTGTTTGTGTGTGCTCAGGATGAGTTTCGCTTGTTCTCCTGTATCGCCGAGACTGCAGCAGCTCACACAGCTGCGAGGAGCTGCGAGCAGCAACGAGCCTCTCAGCTTCGCGACCAATCAGAGCACACTGGGCTCACAGGGAGGGGGGGCAGGAGCTCCAACAAGCCGTTTAGGACAGAGTGAATACCGGTGAATACACATACTTTACAGAGATGCTGTATGAGAAACCAATATGAGTTTGGAAAATTGCACAGTATAAATCTATTTTAGTATACCTCAACAATGGAATTATGATCAGTAGAAATGGCCATGACACGGGACCTTTAAGTGTTAAGTGCATTGTCCCTGTTCAAATAAAAAAAACAGCAAATTTCCACCACAGATAGGTTTTGATCCCAAATGTGAACAATCTTATTTTGTTATAATCTGAGACACTTAAAAAATATATATGTATACACTGTTTATATGTTATATAGCATGTCAATGGTCGGTAACAGTAAGTTCTGTGGTGAGTTAACATCAAAGAAAATCCAACACATGATTCATGACATGAAAAAGCTTTCATTCCCAGCAGTGTCTTCCCGTTCGTATTACCTGCCCTCACCATTATTCTCATGTCCCACTTAGAAGACTTTTAGAAGCCTCAAGGTTCTTCAAACCAGAAAGAGCAGCCACACGATGTGCACTGCTGATCTTCCCTCTGCTGTCACGACCAAAGCCCTACTAAACATCAAACAGGCTCTTACCAAGCAAGGAAACATAAAAGACTATCCTCTCTCTGCTTCTCTGCACGATAAATATGCTCTATATTTGTTTTCATCAGCTGTACCATGACTGCAGCTGTTCAAAGAAACCTGCATCACACAAACAGTTTATGGTTATAGGACGCCTTGTGAACAGGCAACACATCAATATGGCCACTTCTAGCTGATATTGGACTCCTGAATAATGATCATGTAATTTTGAGCAGCCATTATGTTGTAATAACTCAGGCATCAGGTTATTAAATGTAGCACATGAAAGAAACTCACATCAAAAAAAATTCATTAGTAATTACAGAGCAATCAGATTCAATTATGTGTCCCTTCATTCTCAGGACAGACTATAATGACAGAAAGGGAATGATCAAAGCAGGGTGCTAACAGGAGACAGGTAATTACAACCAGAGGGCTCACATTGAACACGGAGGAACAAGATGAGCAGCAGGACTTCAAATATTTTTTAAACTGGTGCCAGGCCTGTTATTCCGAAAAGTGTGTTTAGCCCATTTATTCAAAACAAACACTCCCTGCTACATTCAGAAGCACATTGCTAACTAGCGATACACTACCACAAATGTTGAAGTGTAATATTATCAGTATGTAATATATAATTCGATTAGTTTTACTGATGTATGAATGCAGGCAGCAGTATAATTTATAACCATATGACATACTGTGTGTTATAGGACATGTAAAAAGATAATCTACCAAGACCACAGGATGATTAGGGAATCACTAATGAAACGTTTATAGTCGAAGTCATAAAATTAAAATGTTTTGGATAATTTTGTAATCAACATTTAAAATTCTCTTGTTTAGTTGAGACATTTTCATGTTGGTGTTTTTTCCATTTGTGTCCCTGTGCTGTTCTATTTCGTATATGGCTTCGCCCTCTAAGGCTATCGCTATTGGGTAATCCCCTGCGCGCCCGCGCAGCACTGAAACACTTGTAGTCCACGCCCACCCGCAAGGTGGGCCCCACCCTCGGGCTCCCTTCCGGTATAAATAGGAAGGAGGCCCGACAATCTGCTCCCTCTTTTCTTCAGCACCCCGAAGTAATACTGAAGCACGAGAGAGATTCTGAGCATGAGTGCCAACTGTGTAGAGATTGTCCCTCATGTGGCTCGGATACATCATGAGCTACGACCAGCACACGTCATGCGAATCCTGCCTGGGGCCAGAGCACACGTACGCGGCTCTCAGCCAGCGGGTCGCATGCACCCACTGTGCCCGTCTCCCCTCGGACGACAGGAAGCGCAGAGCGGACGCTCTCGCTGCTGCGGCCGAGGAGGACGATTGGCCCGTCCAGGCTTTCGAGCCTGTGGGCGGCAGCCTCATGTCCCTGGAGCCGAGTGCCGGGCAGGAGTCGGACGACTCCTTCCCCACCTCCCTCCACGGTTCACCGTGCGGTTCTCCCCTCCCTCCTCTCCCCCGGACGGGGGAGACAGAGTCGGAGCAGGGTGCCGACTGGACGGCAGAGCACGCGGTCCCCTTCTCCGTCATCACGGCGTTGCCGGCGATAGGCGGCATCCTGGGGGAACTGCCGGAGATCATAGCAAGGCGGCCGCCTGCAGAGGTCTCCCCGTTCCCCTAGCTCAGGAGAGGTGTGCTCCGGACGACATGGCCGGAGTTTTTTCGCGGGTGCAGACGATCAGGAGTGATCCGATCTGGCCACGCTTTCCCGCCATCAGGAGGTACCAGGAGGGGGCGGCGGCGAACCCGAGGACCCTGAAGGCTCCGGTGGCCACATTTGTCCCCCTCACCAAGGTGGAGGGGTTCACAGATGCTGGTTTCCCAGCCACCCCTTCTCTGGAGCCGAGCCTGACGGCGTTTTTTGGGGTGAGGCAGGCCAACATGATCGCCGGACGGCGCCCTACGTTGGCCTCCCCCAGGGACCAGTATGTCGCCGCCAGGCCGACCGGGTGGACCAGTGTGCCTTTCAGGCGTCGGCGGCGGCGAACAACATCGCGCTGCTCTCCGACTCGGTGGTGACGCTGGTGGAGCGGTCCACCACCTTGGCCACGGAGGAAGCGGAGGAGATCAGCAAGGCGGCCAGCACGGCGCTCACACTGTGCGCGTCCATTGCTGTCTCCCAGGCGAGAATCGCCGCGTGGGTGACGCAAATTCAGCGCCACCTCTGGCTGCAGCAGGCGCGGTTACGGAGACGGCCAGGAAGGTGCTGCTGGACGCTCCAATCAGCCCGGACGGGCTGTTCGGACCCCAGTTCCACGCCATGGTGGAGGCCATGAAGGCGGCTGCAGAACAGGCGGACGACATCCGCCAGCACGTTAGCTGGCTCCAGCCTGCGGGGCGGCCACAGCGCACCAGCAGCCGCAGCAGCCGCAGCAGCCGCAGCGTCCAACCCGGCCACAGCGGCAGGCGGAGAGACGCACACAGGAGAGGCAACAGCAGCCGCGGCGTCAGGCTCGCCCGTCGGCGGCGGCAGGGGCCCCGCCCCGCGTCGCCGCTCCCCCGCCACCCCAGAGGCAGAGGGGTCTTCCGGCGGTGAGCCAACGGGGAGGGAGGCACTCCCGCTCCTGGTCTGCTCCGCGAGAGCCTCCGAGGAAGCAAAGCCGCTTCTGACGTGTTGGGGGGGTTGTGAGAAAAATAAAACAAGTTTATTTTCCAACTTTGTGTCTGAGGCATCAGTATCAAGTGTTTCTCACATATCCCCCACTCTGCCAGCTGCCTATAACCTATCGGTTAATAGCCAGCAGGGCTCGTTGAAAAAACCTGCAGTTTTTATTCTATCGGTTAATAAACTGCGGAGTTCGCTAACTAACGGTCATAATAAGCCCATGAGTGCAGTTATGACGCCTCATGTGGACGTCACTGCACAAACCTCCACTCATCCCCTGAGCGTGTACGCGCCTCATGATGAGAGCCGGAGTGAAACGCAGCGTGTGGAGGCTCCCTCACAGCCCTTTCGCTCCAGGCCCACCTTGGGTTGCCTCACGGGCAGCGGCGGCGAGGGCTCTGAAGTGGCTCGTCACCATGACGACCACAACACATCTCGAGCACGTGCGCCCGCTCTCAGAGTGTTTCTCAGAGTGGCAGCGCGTGTGTCTGATGGACAGATGGATGAGCAGGTTGATCAGCAGAGGGTACACCCTGCAGTTCGCCTCTCCCCCCCCACAGTTCAATGGGATACAGGAAACACTCCTGTCATCCCAGGAACAGTGTCTTGCGCTCCAGTCAGAGCTGCGGGAACTCCTGTTGAAAGAGGCTATTTCCAGGGTTCCTCAAGGGGAAGAAAATCAGGGGTATTACTCCCGCTATTTTCTTATCCCGAAGAAGACGGGGAATGAGACCCATCCTCGATCTGTCAGTTTTCAACAAGGCAATAATGAAAAGGCCTTTTCACATGCTGACGATCAAACAGGTGCTGGAGTGTGTTCACCAGGGGGACTGGTTCACCTCTATAGACCTGAAGGATGCTTACTTCCACGTACCCATCATCCCGAAACACAGGAAATTCCTGCGTTTCTCATTCCAGGGAATATCGTAGCAGTACAACCGTCTGCCGTTCGGTTATTCCCTGGCTCCTCGCACCTTTTCAAAGTGGGTAGAGACGGCGCTGCAGCCGCTACACAGAGGAGGGATGAGAGTACTATTTTACCTGGACGACCTGCTGTTGCTGGCTCGCTCCAGGGAGGAAGTTGCTTTACAGACGGTACAGCTCGTATCACATCCGTCAAAGCTGGGTTTCATAATAAATGGAAGAAGAGCCGCCCTCTTCCCTCCCAGAGTATTGTTTACCTGGGTGTGGAATTGAACTCAGCCCGCATGAGAGCGCGACTCTCACAGCAGAGAGTGGAGGCACTGACAGCTCTTCTCCGACGCGTCACACCTCGCAGCGTGGTGACAGCCCTCTCCGTGATGCAGCTGCTTGGCATGATGGCAGCTGGTCACGTGGTGATCCCCCTGGGTCTCCTTCACATGAGGATACTCCAGAGGTGGTTTATTCGCCTGCGCATCGACCCCGTGCGACAGAAGAGGCGCATGGTGGCCATCCCTCCTTCCGTGGGTTCAGACTTAACCTATTGGAAAAGTCCCCACGTGCTGTCAGCGGGTGTGCCCCTGGGCAGAGTTACGTCACACATCTCGGTGTTCACAGACGCATCTCTCTCAGGGTGGGGAGGAACGTGTATGTCGCAGGCAGTGGGGGGACAGTGGCCGGCTCACATGTCCCTCCACATAAACGTGCTGGAATTGCTCTCCGTACGGAGAGTAATCCAGCATTTTGCCCCGTTGCTGCGGAATCAGCATGTGTTGATTCGCACAGACAACAAAGCCGCGGCAGCCTACATCAATCGCCAGGGCGGAGTACGCTCAGCGCAGCTGTTGAACACAGCCAGGCCGCTGTTGATATGGGCGCGATCACACTTGCTCTCCATCAGAGCAATGTATGTTCCCGGCGAGCTGAACAAAGGGGCAGACCTCATGTCCAGAGGAGGTCCTCGCCAGGGGGACTGGAGCCTCCATCCCGAGCTGGTCTCCCAGGTATGGAGCCGGTTCGGGAGAGCAGAGGTGGATCTGTTCGCCGCACGCGGGAACGCGCAGTGCGCCCTCTGGTTCTCCCTGAAAGCGCAGGACCACCCCCCCCTGGGGGTGGACGCGTTCGCACATCGACCGTGGCCCAGGGGACTGTTGTACGCGTTTCCACCAGTCCCGCTGATTCCTCGGTGCCTGGACCGAGTGCAGGAGGAGCGACTGTCAATGATCCTATTGCCCCGGAGCGCACGGGCGCTTCCTGGTTTCCATGCCTACAGCGTACGCTGTCAGGCAAACCGTGGAAAATTCCGTGGCGCGGGGACGCTCTCTCGCAGGTGGAGGGAGCGATCAGCAGTCACCCTGTGATAGGCCAGCACCTATGGGCATGGCCCCTGAACGGGAACATTTAGAGGGGCTGGGCCTCTCTCAAGATGTTGTACGTACCATTCAGGAGCCAGGGCGCGTCTACCAGAGCGTCCTACACAGCCAAGTGGACAGCTTTCCAGCGTTGGTGTGTGGCGAAAAGCCTGGACCCCATTACGTGCCCCCTGCCTCACGTGCTGTCATTCCTCCAGCTGTTGCTGGACAGGAATTTGGCCTTCAACACAATCAAGGTATATGCTGCTGCCATATCATCTTGTCACGTAGGTTTCGGGGTCGGGACGGTGTTTAGTCACCCCCTGACGAAACTTTTTCTGCGAGGAGTATGGAGACTCAGACCTGTGTCACGCGCACTTGCGCCTCAGTGGGATTTGGCTTTAGTGTTACGCGCACTAAGCAAAGCCCCATTTGAACCTTTAGCTCAGGTTCCCCTTAAACTGTTATCAGCCAAAGTAGTACTACTTTTGGCTCTAACATCAGCGAAAAGGGTGAGTGATTTGTCTGCTCTCTCTGTGGCTCCGTCATGCCTCCGGATCCAAGGAGATGGCAGTTCAGCTGTTTTACGCCCTAACCCGGCTTTTATGCCAAAGGTCATCACAAGCTCTTTTAAGTCAAGAGTGATCACCCTGATGGCTTCTTTCCCCCTCTACAAGGACTACAAGTGTTTCAGTGCTGCGCGGGTGCGCAGGGGATTACCCAATAGCGATAGCCTTAGAGGGCTACGCCAATACTCATAGAAGCTGGAGTTACAGTAGGTAACTTCAGATTTCCCTCCTTCTCCTACACACACCTTCTATGCATCAGCCTCGTTAGTGTTCCCTGCTCCCAGAATTCTGCCCATCTACACACCTGATCTGAATCAGCCTCATAAGTCTTCCCAGCCGATCAGCTCCTTTCGAGTGTTTTCCTGCTTATCGGCTCCCTGTGTGTTTTCCTGTTTAATCAGCACCACTGAGAGTCTCTGCACATCTCTCCGCTCTTCAGATAAGATTGTATTCGTCCTGATTTTCTGTTGATTTTACCTGCATAAAACGAGTTTGTTATGCAGAGTTCTGTTTTACCTTGCCTAGACTGAACCTTAATTAGAGTTATTTCTTGGAATATAGCCAAAATGTAGTTTGTAGTACCCACTCAAATGTTACAAAAACTCAAATCATGAAAACCCGCCCAATTAAAGACAAATGAAAACCAAAGGATATAACAGGGATCAAATAGGCTAAAGATGTCCAGGCTTCTGAGAGCTCTTTTTTAGGTTGGTATAAAACTAAGTTTGTACATACAAATGACAGCTCTGCGTTAACAAAATGACACATTTTGTTAAAGCAGAGCTGTCATTTGTATGTACAAACTTAGTTTTCTGGCTAAAAAAGAGCTCTCAGAAGCCTGGACATCTTTAGCCTATTTGATCCCTGTTAAGACACGACCAAGATACCAATCCACAAAGTAAGAACACAATCCAAGATATTCCTGACGGCCACCATCGTTGGGGAAATCTTCTCTGCATTAAAAACCAACACAGACGAGCTTGAATGAATACAACACCGATGATGCATATTATGAATTTGCCTCATTTGGTAGACAGCAGATTGTCGGTCAGTCCGTTTGGAGCTCCTGGAGTGATGGGGGGGAACAGAAACTGGGCCACAGACTGTACAACAACAATCTGCAGAGTCTAATCCAGGAACTACTCTCCCCCCGCAGGACGTTGGAGGCCTGAATTCTCAGACTTGTTTATCCGCCCGCAGTGAATGAATAATTAGCAGAAAAGATTGCATTGATAAAACAAGGCTGTTTGCCTTCTGAGTTGATTCATGGAAAGACAAAGTACTGGGCTCTCTAAATGTTGATTCCATTAATTTTGGAAAATAGTATTGGCATTAAGCAAACAGAGATAAATGGGCCAGACTAAAATCTTCAAGAACTTATAGAACAAGTGTAAACTTCCTGATAGGGAATGGGAACCACTGTGCATTCTGGGGCGCCACTATCAATACATCTAAGTCTAAGTCATTTGAGGGAGGTTTTGCATCCAAAATAAATAAAGTATGTGTAAAATATAAATGTTCTTACAATTAAAGCTCTAGGCTAAAACAGAGGAGCGTTATTAAAAAAAATGTTAATTGATGACTACCCAGCTAGAAATGTTTGGTTCTAAAAACATTCTGAGAATGTTACCATTCATTGTTCTAGGAATGTTTTCAGCAGGAAGTTTTAGTTTGGTTCCCAGAATGTTCTTCTGAAAGGTAGGATAACGTTCTCTAAAAACATTCATAAAATGTTTGGTGATAACTTTCTTAAGATGTTTTTGATAACATTGTTCGAACATTATGCCCTACTATTCTTAAAACGTTTTCAGCTGGACGTTTTAATTTGGTTCCCAGAATGTTCTTCTGAAAGGTAGGATAACGTTCTCTAAAAAAAATCTTAAAATGCTTGGTAATAACCTTTTTTAAATGTTTTTGCTAACATTGTTAGAACATTATGCCCTACTAATCTTAAAACGTTTTCAGCTGCAAGTTATATTTTTTATATGTTGCCAGAATGTTATTATTTTTAGAGTAGGATAATGTGCTTTATCATTCCGATTTATCAGAAGTCTTTTCTTTCTTTTTTTAAATGCGACCAGCAGCTAGTACAAGTCACTGTCGGTGTCACATGTACTGGAGGGGACCCAGAATCAGACTCGGAATCAGCTGGTGAAAGTAACATTTGTTTATTAGAAAAGGGGAGCTGGGAGTGGGGGTTGGTTATGGCAGCAGTGGGAAACAGTTGTTCCAGGGTGTGTAGAGAGGCCTGGCTGGTATTGGGAGTGTGGAAGGCCTTGGATTCCTCCTGGGAGAGACATAAAAATGAGTGTGAGGCAAAAGCAGGCAAAGTTGTCAAAGAATATGCTGGTAAAAAGCTAGAGCGGCACGCAACAAACTGTTCACGGCAACAATCCGGCAAGGAATGAGTGCAGGCTGCAGGCTCTCATAGTGTGGCTGATGAGCAGGTTGCAGGTGTGGTTGATTGGTGATTGCTCCCAGCCATGTAGAGCAGACCAGCAGGCAGGTGGGGGGGGGGGGGGGGAGAGGGAGAGAGAGAGAGACACACAGTAGAAACAAACACATACACACACTAACAGGGGTTTCAGGGACGGGCAGTGACAGTCGGTCCGTTCTTCTATATGTCTGTCGGTCTCAAATCTAAAGGGTGCAATAACGATTTTTATCCAATATGCATAAACAGAGGACACTGGTTATACGCAGCCCTCACAAACCACACACGGCCAGATAGCTTATCTAACAGTTAGAACCTGCATACGAGACACAACCTTTATAGTCTGAAAAAAGTGTGATTATTTTCTGATATTTTACACATATGATATTATGAACACTGTGGGCCTACATACCTTAGTGTGATTATAAGTGCATGTGAGTGAATATTGGCATGCAAATTCATTTGTATACTTCCTATTCATTGTCTCAATGCGCTCATACATCTTAAGAAAGTCATCACTAAAAATGTTATGAATGTTTTTAGAGAACATTATCCTACCTTTCAGAAGAACATTCTGGGAACCAAAATAAAACGTCCTGCTGAAAACGTTTTAAGAATAGTAGGGCATAATGTTCGAACAATGTTATCAAAAACATCTTAAGAAGGTTATCAAAAACATCTTAAGAAGGTTATCAAAAACATCTTAAGAAGGTTATCAAAAACATATTAAGGTTATCAAAAACATCTTAAGAAGGTTATCACCAAACATTTCAAGAATGTTTTTAAAGAACGTTATCCTACCTTTCAGAAGAACATTCTGGGAACCAAAATAAAACGTCCCGCTGAAAACATTCCTGGAACAATGAATGTGAACAAAAATGTCTAGCTGGGAACTCACACATGCCACCGCAAACATGCAATATCTGTTTACAGCTTATCATGAATTACGTGCTTGTTTGTTTTTTTCAAAAGGAAAAAATGGTGACATCAGATTTTTTTAAAACATCCTTTTCAAACAAATGCAACAAGTTTGTTTTTTAAAGCACTCTAGAAATAAATCTGACGTTGACCATGACCGTGTTAATATTTGCCATCACAGGAACGTTTTATAAAAAAAAGAATAACATCCTGAAAACATTTTCAGAATGTTTCTTGGAGAATGTCCTTCATTTGATATCATGTAACATTGAGGGAACATTTTATAAAGAACATCTTTAATGTGTTCCCCCAACAACGTCCAAAACACATCCTTAGAATGTTGCAGGCAAAACGTTCCACCTTTGTTAACATATCACATTAAAGGAACGTTTTATAAAAAAACTTTCTGTCATCTCAGGCCTTAGTAACATCCTCAAAACATCCTCTGAATGTTGCAGTTAAAACGTTATGTCTTAGTTAACCTTAAACCTTAAAGGAACATTATTTGAAATAATAAACATCCTAAAAAGATTCTTTGAACATCAGATTAAAACATTATTAGAACCTGTAGGTAATGTTAGCCAAAGTTGTGAGAACGTTCCCCACTAGCTGGGAAGTCCTTAAACACTGCAGAGCCCACATCGTGTTCCTGTTAGTGTTTACTTCCTGTCTGCCTTCTTCTGGTGATTTATCTGACGTCCAGCGCTCCATCTTTTAACCTCTTTTCCTTTCTCTTTCTTGATCCTCCTTAGCAACCTTCATTATAGTCCCTGACAGCGGTCTGTACTACTGTATTAACAATATGTGTCACATGTTCTGAATTGACCAATCAGAATCGAGTATTCAACTAAGCCGTGTAATAAAAGTTGTTAGTATCCTTAAGGGCCTACACAGTTGCTGCACTAAACTACATTTTAGCATTTAAAATACCTAGCCATTATTTGTGCGGTTATTTTAGTGAAAGTAACTCAAAAGTAATATAAAAGTAGTGTAACTCATTACATTTCAGAGACAGTAATATTGTAATGTAACTTATTACTTGAAAAAGACAGTAATATGTACTGTATTACATTTTGGAAGTAACTTGTCCAACACTGGTGTTCGGTGTATGGGTGTGTCCGACACCGGCATTTGTTTTCAAATGACCATGAACAGTAATTTACACACATCTGGCTAACTCCATAGGTAGCCTATATGTGTATTCCCAAGTGAAAAGAGTTTGTTTAATCTTAAAACACACAAACATACACACACACGCCCTGGCGAGCGGACATCTTCTTCATAAAACTAATAATATGGCGTAATAATCGGGCAGTTCGATGTGTCTAACCATAAGAAAGCCATCTCGTGCGAACGAGAAAGTATATCGTGCGCACAAGATACTTTTTTTTTTTTCCATGAACCTTTAGGGGCTCCGTAATTTCTTTACCGCGAATCACCAAATTCGGGAGTCCTTCTGTGTCAGTTGTCAGCTTTCCGGGAGCAGGCCTTCTCACAAACACATATACAATATACAAAGTGTTACCGTTTTGATTTGACAACATTATATTGAGTTATTACGGTTTTATCTGAGTTATATTTCTGCCGATCGGAAGCAGATCTCTCCCTTCACTGTCACATCGCAAGTGCAGTTAAGCCCGCCTCCAGTACTGCAGGATCTGCATTCTGATTGGCTAAAGCACTTCTTTCTTGAAAACTCTGTGTAACGATTGGGCTGGAACTTGTGTGTTGTTAACCCTTTGTAAACTGGGATACATATGCGCAAAAAAACAACAACACACAATTAAAATTCGATATGAACTGAGGAGCCGTATGAGACTGGCCAAAGAGCTGCATGCGGCTCAAGAGCTCAAGAGCCACCCACTCCTGTCCTAGTATATATATGTACACTGCCATATTTCCTGTTTTAAATCCTGTTGATGTTTGCTACGTCTTCCTGTTGGTTTAAAAGAATAAAATGTAATCCCATGGCCTTTTTTTTGTTGTGTTCATTGGTAATAGGAGTAGCTGTTACAGACAGTGATATAACAGGTTCGGTCGCTAATAACCTCCAAAGATGGACGACTTGCCGTTGATGACTTTACATTACCATATCCTATTGCTGATATTCTAGACATTGAACTCCTTTACTAACTGTATGATTACAATAACTTACTCATCATTGGCAATTAGTCTTTTAAGGAAAATTCACGATAATTCGATATTTGTGAGTAAGCGTAAAGTTAGGGAATATTCAGAAATGATGCTTTATCCAAACCAACAAACCATCCTGACCTTCTCCCCACTTTGAGGTTCTTAGAAAGGGTTGCTAAACTCTAGTCTTTGCACCGAACACACAACAGTCATATGAGAGAGATACACTCATCCACATCGGAGAAGGAAACGTGGATTAGGTGCAGCAGACCTTGATGGAATCACCTCCCACAGAATTTTCCGACCACCCAGCCAGTGAGTCAGACCTGCCGGACCAAACACTACCAAGGGCAAAGTGACCGCCCAGGAGGAGAAGAAAAGAGCCCAGAGGGGAGCTAAACTAATCCAGGTAGGACCTGAGGCTATTCCACTACCCAGGAAAACATGACTCACCAACAACAGGTCTGTGTGGGTCGATCGTGGCATCACAAATGACGCTGTTGAACCTGACAGGCTGACAGAGAGCAGGACTGAGGAGAGACGAGGAACACTCTGTTTACATCCTGATGCTCTGTGCTCATACATATAACAATGACTATCAGACCCCTGTTGTGCAATATTACTTATGTGCAATAGATATATACCGCTTTATAATTATAATTATTACTACTGGCTGCTATACCTTAGTTAGACAATTTCACTTCTATAATAAATCTGTAAATAACTGTGGAATATATATATGCTTCCACTTTTAACACAATCACCTGGCTGCTATCACACTACTTTATACATGCTACACTGGTACTGGATGTGTATTTTGTAAATTGAAATGTATGTAATTTATGCATGCCTCTAAATTTACATTATGGATTATTATTGGATCTTTACTTCTGCTGTAACAATATACATTTCCCTTCTGTGGGACAAATACAAGTATTCTGATTTTTTAACCCTTAAAAGTGATGGAAAATGTTCACTTATGTTGAATTGTTTATTGTTTAAGCTAGCAGTTATTTTGTTGACATTTCTCCTGTAAACAAAAAAAAAATGTGCAACAGGTGCACTGCTACTGATTTTTTGTGTGGAGCATTATGGTCAAAGCAACAACTACATTTCTCATAATGACAAACAATTATCCTTGAAAAATGTACATGGCACACTAGCGTTTGTGTTCAAAGATACAATAATACTTTAATTATTCTTGCATCACAGCAGCTCGATTTGCAACATCAAACAAGGACAAATATTTAGTCACGATTCAAGGAAACAGACATTTAACATATTATATATTCCAGATCACTGGAAAAACAACTTGTATACCTCTAGCGTACATTTGACCTGGGATTTAACTCTGTATTTAATTTGAAGATTTACTAGTGCACAAAAGAGTGCTTCAGTCTTACTTTACTAAATCGTGGGACCCTACCTTCTGATTTAATGGTAACATATGCATACATATATGCATAAGTGTTAGTCATTTGTTGACAAGGTCACCAGAAAAAGATGCTGTTGGTTGAATAGCATTCATTATCGTGCTGTAATGCATCACTCTGACTCAGTACATCCATACAATCACTGTTTCTGACAGAGGACACACTGTGTGGAAAGGATTGAATATTTTTAAAGTGCGTGGGTGTCATTGTGGCCAACCAGCCAACCTTGAAAATTACAGAATGGAGACCATGCATTTCCAACCACCCACAGAACACAACCACCATGCACTCAGCCGTCAGTCTGACAACCACTAATCTGACCAGACTGTGGTGAACACCAGAGCCTGTAATGAACCTCGAGAGCTGCAGAGGCTGGGAGGAGAGGGGGGTGATGCTCAGACCCAGGGGAGAAAGTAACTAAGTAGATTTACTCAAGTACTGTGATAAAGTACAATTTTTAGGTACTTTACTTAAGTATTTCAATGTTTTGCTACTTCTACTCGACTGCAATTCAGAGGTAAATGGTGTACTTTTACTCCACTACATGTAATTAATACCTTTTAGTTACTTTACAGATTTAAATCAGACTTTAGTTCCACCTGGAGTAAATCCACAAGCTACCCTGCAGTATACAAAGTCATTCAAACTAGCTGCACCTTTACCAGCTTTGAGAACACTTTAATGATCAATAATTATAAAACATATCATATATATTATTCTGAAATGGACCAATCTGCACAATGACTACTTTTACTTTTGGTACTTTTATTTTGATGGTAATACTTTTGTACTTTTACTTGAGTAACATTTTCGAATGCAGGACTTTTCCCTGTAATGGAATATTCATACACTCTTGTACTTCTACTATTACTCAAGTACAAGATCTGAGTACTTCTCCCACCTCTGCTCAGCCCAGAGAAGGACTCTCAGTCAGGCTCCACAGAGGACTCCGGGGTGTGGGAGTCCTGGAGGAGAGCCAGCCTGGCTGTGGGAGAACTCTGGGAGATGTTTACTGTGCGAACACCCCAGGGAGGTTCAGTCATTAAATCCCACTTTAAAATTGGCCAATCTGGGGTCTGCTTTGCCACCCCACCTCCAACTCCCACAACAACTTCCTTTCAGATTGTTTCTGGGAGACATTATTTGTCTTAAGGCGTGATGACTGACAGCTGTGGAGCTGAAGATGGATGGTGGTGACTCAGAATCCCAGTGAACCCCTGATCAGGCTGGCCAATGAGTTTAGGCCACCACGCCACAGTCTGGTGCTACAAACACAAGGAAACTATTAGCCAAATGTATGTGGTTAAATCATTTATGAAAACAAGAATGGTTTGTTTACCTCTTCCCCTTTTAATTGAACCTGTGTTGGGTAAAAACAAGTTCACTATTTGGCTTCAAAAGCACCACAGAATGTACAATAAAATATTAACATTTGGTCTTTGTTTATTAAGTAAAAAAGTATTGTTTATATGTCAAATTGAAAGGTACAACGTCCTATATGACCTTTAATGTGTGTGTGTGTGTGTGTGTGTGTATGTGTGTGTGTATGTGTGTATGTGTGTGTGTGTGTGTGTGTGTGTGTGTGTGTGTGTGTGTGTGTGTGTGTGTGTGTGTGTGTGTGTGTGTGTGTTACTTCAAATACCACTGGGTCAAAACAGCCTGCCCCAAAAGCATTCTCACGCTCCGACTGAGCCTACCCCAAAATACAACAGGAAGTGAGGGGTTAGACCATGAGAAGAGGGGTCAGGCAGAGGGGGGTTGGCTCAATGAGTGAGTCACAAAAAGAATGATTTGAAAGGACAAAGTATTCTAATGCCATATAAGTCTGTGTTTATGTACGCATATCTCAGTGCATTTGGGAACTGCCTTTTCTCACCACCGGTGTATTTTTAGCATTCCTCTGGCTCCAGCTGAGCTGTATCCAGAGTTCCATAAATACCAATAACAACAACAACGCTATAATGAAACTTTACCCTTGAACCGCTGGGACATGTTATTTCTTCACTAAAACGAATTGGCCAGTAAAAACAACAACAATCTGTTCTTGTAAAAGAGAAAACTCTGTGCCAAGACACATGCCTGGCAGACCTCAGGGCACCACACTGGGCCCTTTAAAAGAGGTGTTAAATAATACCACTATTAAACAAACTTTATGTTGTGTATACGATTAGTTAATTTTGGGGAAATGTTTTTTGTATGAGTCTTTACTCCTGTGTGGGCAATTCTGCATTTTGTTTTGCATGTATGAACAAAGGCACTTTCCAAAATGCAGGAAGTGGCAATTCTATTCTCCTTAGCCAGTTTGGAGAGTAACCTGTATCTGCTTACTTTGAGAGCATATTCAAGTACAGATCTGGAGGCATGATGTGGTTAGCCTAGCTTAGCATAAAAATTAGAAGCAGGCAAAAAATAGCCTGGTTCTGTCCAAAGTTCAAGTATACAGTCTCCATCCATGATCACAGCTTTGTGAGGTTGTACATCAGCACAGCAGTGCTTTGAGTTGAGGTTAGTTAAATACTAACCTCAACATGCTAACAGGCTTCAGAATGACAATGCCAACATGTTGATGTTAGGCAGGTGTATTTACCGTGTTCACCATATTTATACCAAGTTTAGCATATTATTGTGCTAACATTTACTCATTAGCCTAGCATTAAACCAAGTAAAGCTGAGGTTGATGAACCTGGCAACCTCACTGTAATATAACTCCCGAAAGCTAGAAACACTGGCAGCAGCCTTTTGTCAAAAATTGCTAAGCTAGGCTAACCATGTCCTGACTATATTTAAAATACACATATGGGATTGATAATTGTCTTCTTGCTCTCTGTAAGAGAGAAATATAGCTGTGATTTTGTTACATTTTTATATTATTCAATCTTTAACAATATTCAATTTAATTGAGACCACTTTGGGGAAACAGGAAGGCATGTTTTTGTTATTGCTGTTTAACGTATTACAACAAAAATCTATTCTATCCGCTAAGCGAAAGGCTAAAATCCAAATAAAGGACCTTCAATCTCTCTGTCCTTGATTCACTGAGATGAGACTGATCTCGCTCTGTGAAAGAACGACTAGGTGTTTTCAAATATGTCGGACAGAGTCTTCTTTGAAAAGGCTCTATTTGAAGCTGCTGCCTCCCACGTAGACAGGAAATGACCTCTAAACCTTTTTACAGACAGTTTAGAGGACAGAGAGAATGAAGGG
Organism: Dissostichus eleginoides; assembly: GCA_031216635.1. Lineage (NCBI taxonomy): Eukaryota > Metazoa > Chordata > Actinopteri > Perciformes > Nototheniidae > Dissostichus > Dissostichus eleginoides. The sequence goes on along the minus strand of CM062286.1, from coordinate 20,817,567 downwards.
CATGTGAAGATAGCATTTCAAAGTGAGTCAGCTCTCTTGGTGTTGATAATAAGACCCCAAGGAATGTATTTTACAGTACAGCTATTTTAGTGAAACACCTATAGAACTACATTTGACACACTGCTTAAGCTTTTCTAAGATGCTGAAAGTGGAGTCAAACTGAGAAAAGAGATATCTGCATAGATTCATGCAGTGTTATTGACGCTTATTGGAGATATTGCTTTTAAAGTAGAAGCAATTCCAAAATCAAAGTGGGTAAGGGTTGATGGCTGCCAATATTATATTGGTATTAACTTGGTTTTAATTTATTTTTTCTCTGTGCACATTAGGATGTACCATTTACAGACCGACAACCTGAAAAACATCCATACTTGGAATATAAATCTGCTGATTATGAGACCTGATTTATATAAATCCTTAATAACAATTGCAGGTCACTGCTATCACTAAAAATGGTAAGAAGTATTCCTACAAGAATATGTTATGATGTCTGGTCCAAGCCATAACAGAGAAACCCTATTTGTCCTCATTATGGTTGCTTACTCAGGCCTGGAGATAATGGTGAAAAACTTCTATATATCTCTTGTCAGAAATATCAGCTCAGCTTTATTATTATTATTTCCTTTCCAAACATGGTCTCCAAGCCAAATCAGATGATTCATCACCAAGGCTACAATGGCAGCCAAAGGGATCCAGTGCTAGAGCTGTGAAGCTAGACTCATTTCACTAGAAGTCACTTGCCTCAGCCTTAAATGGGGAAAAAAGAGGATTTTATTAAAGATTAAGTCCCTACAATCTGCTACATTCTCTGCGCCACTGATCTTCAGCGGGGCACATGGGACTCGAGTCAAAGTCACTGCTGAGAAAATATGCTGGATATTTCATGTTTGTGAATCGCCTGGAGTAGTGGAAAGGGAGTACAAACAAAAAACAAGAGGAAGCTCTGGAGAGGCTGCGGTTTCACTGTTTCTCAGATATATTTCTCATCCGGATGACTCAGAGCAAGACAGGATCTGACGATGAGAGAGAATGACAAAGACAGGGAAGAGCAGGGTGTCCTCCTCATCCCGTGAGGAGCTGACCCTACTTGCTCCATAAGCCACTTTTGGGTAAAACTCCTCCACACTGCAGCCACAGAATAATGTCTGGGCCTTGGTGCGCTCTATAAATAGCTGCTGAAGTTACGGCTGAGTGGGAACAAGCTGCTCTCGTCCCCCCGAGGGACAGAGAGGAGAATGGGAAACACGAAATCCCATGGCCATCCCATCAGGAGGATGTTGAGGAGGATCAACACAAACTGTGATAAGTCTGCTTATCACCTTGTTGTGATGAATAGGAAAAAGCCTCAGTTTAATTTATCCGTAACAGTAACAGCGTACTGACAGTTGGGATTATTAGTCAAGAGGCTGCCAACGTTTCCATTTAGTTTTGATATGGTCATATTTAGGGTTATCAACTTTTTGAGAAATTCCTCTAAAAGAAAAATGTATATTAGGAGTTTTTTCTTTTTAATTTCCGTAATGTTTTAATACATATAATGTATTTTAAGGTGATTCACCTTCATTAAGCAAAACATACAGTATACAGTCAAAGTAAAAAAATACATGTAAAGTGATTAAAAGTCCTACATTCAAAATTGTACTTGAGTAATAGTATTACCGGCATGGTAAAATGTTTTTAAATTATTAAAAGTACTCAGTATACAAAAATGTCCCCTTTCAGAGCATCTAATTATGAAGCCTTCAATGTTATATTTTGACATGATTATATTATATTACATTCAATTATATGATTATATTATTTGTATTTTTTATATAGTTTTGCTCATGCAAACAATATAACTTATTGTGTCATTTATAATCCTTTGCTACAAAAATAAATACAAATTCAGTGGCTCTTCTGTAAGGTTTGTCGTGAGGCACAATCATTTCTTAAAGGATATGGGACTGCACAAATATAAGGGGGCCTTTAATCCAATGCATCATGTTTAATAGGTGGATCACATTTTTTGTGTAAATGTAAGTTACTACAGCTATAAAATAAAGTCAGTACAATATTTTCTTTGAAATCTAGGCCAGTAGAAGTATAAAGTAGCATAACATGGTAGATGTACTTAGTTACTGTTCATCACCTTTGAAATGTAGATGAGCACGGATTCAGGCCATTGCAGCACTCAACTACAGGCTTAGAAGCGACATGAGAGGAATATAAACAGTTTCATCTTTGTGCCAGGACTCTCAATGTCACGCTGTATCTCAATTATTGAAATTGTGTGATGAAATGTGACATTAATAAGCAGAGTGGTCCGACACTGCAGGCCAGCTACAGCTCACCTCAGGAGGGAGGTGAAGGGAAATGTATCATTTTATGAAACGTGAAATGTATGATTTCTCTACATCAGTGGTTCCCTATCGGGGCTACAGGGACCCTTAGGGGTACTTGAGGGGATTGCAGGGGGTCCCTAAAGATAAATAATGTTTATAAGCCTGGTGTTCGCGGTTTTGTTTGGCGTCGGCAAGTAAGAGTTCCTCCCAGAATGTCGTCGATTTAAACACCACTGTAGTTCACGTTAAGGTAGGTAAGTGAGAAATACAATTCAAATGTTTTTAGAGATTCAGATGTTCCACGACAGCCAGTGTTTAATTGTTTGTTCTATAAACATGTCAAAGAAACATAATTCCAAAGGGTTTAACCTGTTAAGCCCCTAGCCTGTTTTTCAGGTCTCAGGCTCGAAAAGGACATTCCCAGAACAAATGACTATATCTTCAATTCTAAAAAGGATAAATTAATAATCTTTTTTATCAAAGCAATGATAAACCTGTGAGTTGGATGTAGAAGAGTTAGAATCAATATAGATGTTTTTATTTTAAAGTAAATTCAGATTGAATATAGAAATCTTTTTTAAATTATAGTTTCTGTCCAAAAAACCCCATTACTTATTGTTGTATCTTGTGATCAATAATTGTATGTCCACAACATAGGAGTAGGTTTAGCTGGTTTTACTTTTGACATGCTTGCTGGGACTTCCTCATGGGAACATATTAGGGATGTTAAGATTCACCGATTCGCATCGGTGCACCGGCATAAACATTCAAGATGCGAGTGCACCGGTTGAAAGAGTGCACATCGGCTACAGTTTGGGAACTCGCGATGCATCGATTGTAGCGTCTTTGCAAAAAACGATTCATTCATATAATATCCTCTCATCCTGTCAGCACTCAGCAGAGACGATCTTTGATCTTTGCTTCGCACTACGGAGGCCGAGAGTCTCAGTTATCAACACACATGGAAGTCGAGGAGAAAGAGAAACACAGCGCACCGAAAAATACCTACAAATCAAACGTTTGGCAACACTTCGGATTTTTCAAGAAAGACGGTCAACTTGAAAAATGGCTCGCAAATTGTAAACGATGCCGTGCCGCTTTAAAGTACACAAGTAGTACGAGGAACTTAGCGACGCACATAAAGAGGCGACATGGGGTCTGCGGCTGAAAAGAAAAACCTGAAAGTTAGACATATGAGTTAAATCACTCAGTGAGGTGTTCTGTCAGAGAGAGTGGTGTTTAGTTTAACAGCCTGTGACTGCCAATAATAGTTTAAATGTCTTCCTCACTGTAAGCAGTTATGAAAGACCTGTTTGTGAAAGGTTATTTGTATTCTTTATTGTTCATATAGAAACCACTGCTTTCTGCTCTCTGGTGAGTTAGCCTATGAATGAGTGCTAAGCACATCAGGCTGGCAGCTGTATGGGCATTACACTATGGTAGTTGTTATTTGCACATTGTTAATCATGGGCAATGCATCCTTAAATTGTTTAACTGTGAGGTGTTATAACATTGTACTGTAGCCACTCTGGAGAGTTTGTTAAGGTAAAAAAGAAACAGCGTGATGGGATGCGCAGTACTAGTAGAGAGAAACAAATATGTAAAGCACTTTTTTGTTAATTTATGATTTGCTTCATATAAGGAATAAAACCAAAATCCTCTGTCGTACCATATTGAAGTATCATTATTTTGCATCGTGTTGAATCACATCGCCCCGAATCGCATAATGTTGAATCAAATCGTATCGAACTGTATCGCAACAGGGGTGAATCGTATCGTATCGCATCGCCCGGTGTTTCAAATGTATCGTTAATGTATCGTATCGTTGGCAACGTATCGAGATGCGCATCGCATCGCCTCAGTGATGGAGATCCACATCCCTAGAACATATACAACAGGCTCTTTTAGTACCAAGAGTAAATTTGCCCCCTGCTGGACAAATGCAATCACATGTAATAATAACAAGGTAAGATACCACATTTCCCCCCCTTTAAGCTAACAATACTTCCCGAAGGTGGGCGTATAACATACTCCCCATTACACAACATTTCGAGGTACTGACATAAACCATTTCCCTTTCAAAGATTAACATTCTAAACATTTCCTTAAAGTGAGAACAGAGCACTATGCTGCTCTATTAATGGAACATCTCTTGATCTATTTAACAAAGTCTTTCAGGTATACAGGTGGCTGTCTCTCACGCTCTGATCGTCTCACCACGGGTGTAGCAGGCCAGTCCGGCGGGACCGGAGTACACGGAACCACTGGCTCACTTGCAGGAGGTCCTTCTTGCTCGATTGTCACTGGAACCACAGTGTCTCTGTTGGAGTCCAGCACCGGCTCTAAGGGCACGGTGTCTGTCAATCTGGCTCTTACTTGATCCACATGCCGCTTCACGACTTGACCACTTCCAATGATCACTGTATATGACACTGGACCTGATGAACTCTCGATGAGAGCAGGGATCCACTTAGGTCCATAAGAGTAGTTTCTGATGAACACTTTATCCCCAGGTGAGAAACTTCTCAATTTCCTGTTTGTGTCATCGGACTGTTTCTGTTTTAGTTGTTTTTGCTGCACTCTTGTTTTCACATCTGGCAGGAGCAGGTCTAATGCAGATCTGAGTCTCCTTGACATCATCAACTCTGCAGACGACAGGCCTGTGGTCGCGTGAGGTGTGATGCGGTAACTGAACAGAAACCTTGACAGTCTAGTTTGCAATGTTTCACCTTTCATCTTTTTCATCCCCTCCTTGAAGGTTTGGACCGCCCTCTCTGCCAGCCCATTAGAAGACGGGTGAAACGGTGCTGACCTAAAGTAACCTGTATATCCTATATAACCTGTTTTAATAATTATAACTTTGTCTGTGTAAAATGTATACTTATGAAACTAGACCAAGTGTTCTTATTTTCCTTTGTTTGCTGTGGTCAATTGTGTGTGCGTTGACTTAGGAATGTAGAGGTTCCAGTCGCCCCCCCGGGTTTTAATGGCCGGATAGGAGCATGGGGGGGTTGTAGGAGAAAGGTAATAAAACTGACACCATTGAGTCTATGCAGAGATTGTTGTGAGAGAAAGATTGGGATGCGGAGTGGTACGGCCAGGTGCTGAGGATAAACGAAGATAAGGATTGGTACCTCACCCCCGTGCGACCCAGAATTGTTTATTTTATGGCTGCCATAAAAGATGACCTGGGACTGATCGGCGGCGCAGGAGATCCAAAGTTCCCACACTTATGGCTGACTCACTCTGATTCGCTGTTTAGACCTCGTCAATGGCTGACTCACTCTGATTCACTGCCTAGGGCTCGCCCAGGAGTGAGTCCACCAATGGATGAACACCTAGGGAGGAGCAACCGACACAACTCCTCCCACACAACTCCTCTCCGTTTGTGGGATAAATATTGTGAATTCTGTACACTCGCGGCCTCTGTTCTGTCTGACTGTCTGATACGTACATCGCACGGTGGAAGAGCTGAGGCCCGAAGTACTTCGTTATATAAGTACTTCGTTATATTGTACTGTTGTTTCTACCATTAAATCAGCTTATTGTTTAATCTCATATCTCTGTCTGAGCCGTTCCTTTTTACAGCAGACCACTCATCAAACGAACAGCGCGGAGCGGGCTCGAACCTTCAACAACTGAAGGGTGCTTAAACCCAACAATTTGGTGACCCCGACGTGATGAGTAGGGTCTCATAGAAGGCACACCGGCAGCCAGCGGACGAACGGTCCAGGGATGACACCTCGAATACCTCTGACAACTAAACCAGGGCCCCACAACAGAAAGGTGAGCAGATACCTGTTATTATCAAAATCTGTGATTGGCTATACTACAAAATTTTAGAGTTGTCAGCGGCATTTTCAGTGTTTTAGTCTTACGGTAGAAAGACAGTACTACAGAATAACACTTTCCAGTCTCAAAGAGGAGCTGCAGTTGTGTTATATGTGGGGTATTTCAAGAGGAGAAACGCAACTTTCAAAATCAATTTGAAATGACCGGATCTCGCAAACTCTTGCTGTGGGGTTAATCTAGAAGACTAAACGTGACGATAAAGAGATTCTGTAGACTGGGTTTCGACTCCTTGCCAAAAGCCACATCGCCGAAAGGGGGTGTAGAAGCGCTTCTGGAAGTCTCTCCATCTGTTGAAATATACATCGCACTATAAAAGTCAACTAGACTGTACGGGGAATATATTAACTGTGTAACGAGATTGCAGTGGTTATAAAAAAAGGAAGTCCAGCTGCAATCGTCGTCCGAGATTTCAGTGGTTTATAAATTTAAAGGAAGTCCAGCTGAAATACTCTGAGAAATAAGGTGACACACACAGTAATTCTTAGACGAATTCTGGGGTTGGGGCTCATCGACTAATGTACACAGGCAATCCTTAGACGGATCTGGGGTTACATTAGGTATATTTATTTTGAGTGTGATTAACTGTGTAACGAGATTGCAGTGGTTATAAATTTTAAAGGAAGTCCAGCTGCAATCGTCGTCCGAGATTTCAGTGGTTTATAAATTTTAAAGGAAGTCCAGCTGAAATACTCTGAGAAATAAGGTGACACACACAGTAATTCTTAGACGAATTCTGGGGTTGGGGCTCATCGACTAATGTACACAGGCAATCCTTAGACGGATCTGGGGTTACTTAGGTTTATTTATTTTGAGTGTGATTAACTGTGTAACGAGATTGCAGTGGTTATAATTTAAAGGAAGTCCAGCTGCAATCGTCGTCCGAGATTTCAGTGGTTTTAAAATTTAAAGGAAGTCCAGCTGAAATACTCTGAGAAATAAGGTGACACACACAGTAATTCTTAGACGAATTCTGGGGTTGGGGCTCATCGACTAAGTACACAGGCAATCCTTAGACGGATCTGGGGTTACGTTAGGTATATTTATTTTGAGTGTGATTAACTGTGTAACGAGATTGAGTAAGAAAAAGGTTGATAGGCGCTGTGAGAATGGGTCTGCAGAGAGAATTTCGCCTTGATGCCAACTGGCTGTTATCAGCCTGCAGCCAGGGAGGAGAAATCAGCAGAGCTGCCTGCACTGTGTGTGTGTGTGAGGAAGTCCGTGGATTGGTCAATTTGGACCAATCAGCGCGGGCTTAACGTAACGGCTAAGCGGTCCTACGACGCTGGTTATCAACTCGGTAAATCGAGCCAGGGTTTCTCTCTCCAGCTGAGAGCGCGTTCACGTGAAAGGGACAAGTGTACTAACAGCGCAGCGTCATACTTCATTAATGAAAAGTAAATAATATTAGACAAATATGAACTTTAAACATCCATGACTTAAACATATAATAAAGGATACAAGCCACATAGTTGCACCTGCAAGGTGAATATAGAGCAACTGGTTAAAAAATAAATAAACTACCGAGTGTTTGAAAGCGTACAACAGTTTTATGTTATCACTGTTGCCCATCTAAGACACGAGTGGATCTGACTTTAATTACATTTGAGTTGAGTGTTTCGTCAACCTAATGTGTTGCTTAAAATAATACTTCTGCATACAGTATGTGACAATGTAAGTGTTGCACGGTCAGATACGGCTCGAGAAGCTGACTTAGACAAGGAAATATATGATATATTATGATATTATATGATCGATGATGTGATATGAATGATAAGTGCGACACGTCGGCGTCTTCTCTTCATACGGCAGTTTAAACTGTATTTCCTTTATCCTGTAATATGACTTGATAGATTTAAACTCCGCACGCTGAGCTCTGATCAGGCGCAGCTTTCACTGAGTTGATCTCTTTCTATAGACGCCGGAGGCAGGCAGCGTCAGGTAAAACAAGTTATTTAGCCTTCCCAAACCTGAGCCTTACGCGCCGCCTATAATACACCTCGCACCGAAAACTATCAGACTGTATACCTGTGGGAATAAAACTACAATAATTAGTAAATTATAGTACGCAGGATATCTGGTGTTTTTTATAAGAAACTAAAACCTTTAGGAGAAGCGCTCTTGTGAGTCTCCGCAACGGGTTGAAATACACCTCGCACCGAAAACTATCAGACTGTATACCTGTGGGAATAAAACTACAATAATTAGTAAATTATAGTACGCAGAGATATCTGGTATTTTTTATAAAAAACTAAAACCTTTAGGAGAAGCAGATACGAACGAAGTCAAAATGGAAGGAGAATTTGAACGTGAAGAGAGAGAATTAGGAGTCCCTGTTCCGGGGAGTTTAAGGGAACAGTGGGGACAAGCAGAGAGATTGATACTTAGCGGACTTAAGCCCGGAGATCATAAAAAGGCGAGCAGCGATCTCCGTTTCTTACACGATCAGATGATCGCAGAGAATAGAGTAGAGGGTGACGAGGCAATAAGTCTCCTAGCCACAGCACTCAATACATACGAGCGACAGTTGGTTCAGAAATTAGAAACTCTCAACAAGCAGAAGGCAGGTTTTATCAGGGCTTCTAAACTTAACAAAGAAAGGGAGCTAGTTGACAAGCTAAGGAGAATAGGCCATAACGCAGCCTTAGTTATGAATGGAGTGGCAGTAACCTGCTCTCTGAGCAAAACTCCCGCCAAAAATCTGCCCGCCATAGCAGCCCCACCCAGTCCTGCACCAGCCCCTCCCACAGAAGTGATAGAGCCAGTCAGGAAGGAGAAGCCATATGGTGGGCCCCTCCCAGACATCCCAGAGGGCGGTCCCCTCCTCTATCCAGATTTATACAACCCCTTTAAGACCCGACCCCCTCCCTATACGCTTCCCTCCACCTCTAACCCCCCCTCACCCAGTTCCCCTCATGACATTAAAGGAACACCTGTATCAACACATACACCTACAGATGAAGAAATACTTGACTTTGTTGCAAAACGCGTCAAATTTTTTAGGACTAAAAAAAAAAAAGGATGAAACCTCTGCCTCTGACAGAGAAGACACGGCAAGTCAAGACGGCACAGGGGACTCCACCTTCCTCTGAAACAGGTTGATATAGCCGGTGTCGGACTTTGTTTATGAACACATTAACTGAGGGACAGGTTTCTCCCCATTTGAGCTGACCCACGGCCATCAGTTTCCGGGTCCTGGAGCATTAGCAGTAGGGAAAGAAGTAGAGGAAATTAGCTCAAAACCATATTACCAGCAACTTAAGGGCTTGGTATGAGATTTCTCCACCCAGGTGGCTGACGCCAAAGGGGGACCGGAGAAGCACGAGGCTAACACCGCAGAATTCATCTGGCTGAAGGTCATCCGTCCGAAGTGGCTCAACCCAAGGTTCACCGGCCCGCACAGAGTGACTCAGAGGACATCACATGCAGTTCGCCTCGAAGGAAAGGGGGAAACGTGGTATCATTGGAGCCAGTGCGCCGTTGGAAAACCTCCAGCAAGGACGTTAGACGACATCAGAACTGACATCGCTGCAGCAGGACGAGAGAACGACACATCTGACGACGACAGCCCAGCAGAAGCAACGACCCATACAACAGATGACAAGGACAAAGACACAGAGGTAACAACAGGCGATCTTGGAAAGGAGATTACGGCCGGCGAGGAGGCGGACACGAGTCTACTCTGAAACACACGACTCCATATAGGACCCGACTTTTTTACTCCCACCTTTAGGGGCACTTTCCAATAAGTAGCAGCATTTTTATGCCCACCTATAGGGCCTCTTTCTAATAAGAGTAGTAGGTTATATATAACGAGAGGTTAGCCCTATAGTTAAAGGGCAGTGAAAGTCTCCCCACTCACCAGACCTTCTATTTAACAGGTTCTGGGAGCACAGTATTTACCATTACAGGGTACTATTTTACACCCTAGTTTTAAAAATCTCCTTAGGAGATTTTAGCATTGTGTTCAACCTAATTACAATAACACGGACCACTGATTAAAGGTACTCAACAATGACAGACTGTGGATTACACTTCCTTATTGTTTGTTGGTGTACTCTGCTAGTGGGAATCGTGGTTTTACTTGGGACACTGTTTGTATCTTGAACACCATTCTTAGTTATATGGCCCATTAGCGAATTGCCTTATTATTTGATTGGGTGTTAATTCCTTGTGTCCTAGTAAATCTCCTATTATTAATAACAGAAATAATGTGTGTTCACCCTTGCCTTTATTTTTGTTTTAATGATTCCATTGACCACCCAGACTCCATTCCCCCGCCAGAGGAGTCCGTAACTAGGGTCAAACGGGCCAAACATGAGGTAGTTGTTACCAAAATGTCTCCTAAACAAACCTTCACTTTCCAAGCAGGTAGTGATGGAATAATGTAGACAGGATCAACTATGTACATTACAATGTGCTCCGTTTAGCTAATCTCACTAGGGACCCTGTAGAAGGACTCGCTGAACAGCTGGGGCCGACTTCCCTTATGGCTGAAACAGAATAGAATGGCCCTTGACATGCTGTTAGCTGAGAAAGGAGGTGTGTGTTCAATGTTTGGTGATATGTGTTGTACTTTCATTCCAAACAATACGGCTCCGGACGGTTCCGTCACAAAGGCTTTAGAAGGCTTTCGCACACTATCCATAACTATGCATGAACAATCAGGGATACACAACCCCTTGGAGGAATGGTTTACAAACATGTTTGGTCAATGGAAAGGTATAATAATGTCTCTTTTGATTTCAATAGCTACTTGTATTGCCATTTTAGTAACATGTGGTTGTTGTTGTGTGCCTTGTATCCGCTCATTGTGGGACAGACGCAGTAGAAAAGAATGACAGTGGTTATGTTTTGAATGCTTTGTGTGAATTGATCTCTGGAGGTGAGATCAAAAGGGGGATTAAAGTAACCTGTATATCCTATATAACCTGTTTTAATAATTATAACTTTGTCTGTGTAAAATGTATACTTATGAAACTAGACCAAGTGTTCTTATTTTCCTTTGTTTGCTGTGGTCAATTGTGTGTGCGTTGACTTAGGAATGTAGAGGATCCAGTCGCCCCCCCGGGTTTTAATGGCCGGATAGGAGCATGGGGGGGTTGTAGGAGAAAGGTAATAAAACTGACACCATTGAGTCTATGCAGAGATTGTTCTGAGAGAAAGATTGGGATGCGGAGTGGTACGGCCAGGTGCTGAGGATAAACGAAGATAAGGATTGGTACCTCACCCCCGTGCGACCCAGAATTGTTTATTTTATGGCTGCCATAAAAGATGACCTGGGACTGATCGGCGGCGCAGGAGATCCAAAGTTCCCACACTTATGGCTGACTCACTCTGATTCGCTGTTTAGACCTCGTCAATGGCTGACTCACTCTGATTCACTGCCTAGGGCTCGCCCAGGAGTGAGTCCACCAATGGATGAACACCTAGGGAGGAGCAACCGACACAACTCCTCCCACACAACTCCTCTCCGTTTGTGGGGATAAATATTGTGAATTCTGTACACTCGCGGCCTCTGTTCTGTCTGACTGTCTGATACGTACATCGCACGGTGGAAGAGCTGAGGCCCGAAGTACTTCGTTATATAAGTGTTATATTGTACTGTTTTACCATTAAATCAGCTTATTGTTTAATCTCATATCTCTGTCTGAGCCGTTCCTTTTTACAGCAGACCACTCATCAAACGAACAGCGCGGAGCGGGCTCGAACCTTCAACAACTGAAGGGTGCTTAAACCCAACAGACCTCACATGGCGGATGCCATTTTGTTTCATGAAAGTCTCAAATTCAGCACTTGTAAAACAGGTTCCGTTGTCTGACACCAACATTTTTGGCAGTCCAAAAACACTGAAACTCTGACTCACCTGTGATGTAGCTGACTTCACTGGATAAATATCCATCCTTTTTGAGTGAGCATCCACTATCAGTAGAAACATCTCTCCCAGGAAAGGGCCTGCATAGTCCACATGAATTCTCATCCAGGGAGACTCCGGCCACTCCCAGGGATGTAATGGTGCTGATGGTGGTGACTTGTGGTGCTTTTGGCCCTCCTCACAAGACTGCACTTCCTTTTCTACATCCTGGTCCATCCCCGGCCACCATACATAAGATCTAGCCAGACCTTTCATTTTTGACATGCAGGAATGTGTTTGGTGCAGTCATTTCAATATATTTTCCCTGCCTTTGTTTGGTACAATGACTATGGCTCCCCAGAGCCATCCCTCACACTCAGTTCCTCTCTCCTCTGATGATACGGCTTGAGAGGAGCCTCAGTCACTGAAGGCCATCCTGTCAGGACATAACCATGAACTTGAGACAATATTACATCCTTAGCTGTCCAGTGTTTTATTTTGGCTGTGTCCACGAGTGTGTCATCCAGAAGATCAATCATGAGCACTTGTTCTGCGGTCTGACTCTCTCGCACATCTTCCGACAGCGGCAGTCTGCTTAATGCGTCCGCATTAGCGTTGTTCTTTCCTGGTTTGTACACAATGTGATACTCATAGGCACTCAGGTGCACCGCCCATCTCTGAACTCTAGGGGAACCCATCTGTTGAATGGGTTTCTTTTCGAAAGAGATCAGTGGCTTTTGATCTGTGTAGATGATGAAAGTTCGACCTTACAAGCTTACTTGTGGAATTTCTTGATTCCAAATATAACTGCTAAGCCTTCTTTGGCTAGCTGGGAGTATCTCTTTTCAGCAGGCGCTAGGGTACGCGACATCCCAGCTAGACATTTTTGGTTCTAAAAACATTCTGAGAATGTTACCATTCACTGTTCTAGGAATGTTTTCAGCGGGAAGTTTTCTTTGGTTCCCAGAATGTCTTCTGAAAGGTAGGATAACGTTCTCTAAAAACATTCTTAAAATGTTTGGTGATAACTTCCTTAAGATGTTTTTTGATAACTTTATGAACCTCTGGAGTCGGTGGACGCGCCGGCGTCCAGTGCGCATCATTTACGTAATTAATCATATATTTTCGATTATAAGGAGTAGAAATATGATTCAGATATCCGCGGTGATATACACTGGAAAGCTACACTTCCAGCGGTACCTCCTCTGAGACTGTAACCAGGGCACAGCAGCCAATATGGCCGCTCAAAGCAGCTTGACTTTACACTGTGTGGGATTGGTGGATTGGGTGTCCGTCAAGGAAATCTCGGCCAGCAGCCAAATGACCAATGGACATCGAGAAATCACTAAGGACCTATCCACCAAGAAAAAAAACATAAACCACTTGTCTCCCATCAGTTTACGTCTGTGAGGAGAGAGAGAGAGACAGAGAAAATGGCTAAAAAAAACTTTACAGTTCCGACTTCGCTAGAGATTTGTTTCGCTAGCAGCAGTGAAGATAGAGCCTCAGAACCTGAAGTCTTCGACTCTTCTGAAGAAGAAGAATACAAAAAGGATCCATTTGGACATGGGTAGTGTACATATTACAGTAATAGTGTGTACTTGCAATGTGTGGAATACCGCGAAAATTAACAATAGGTTTATTGATATATTTTTTTAACTATAGTCATGAACTTTTTCTTGGGACAAAATAGACTCTCCATTAGCAAACGTTTACTCTGTGTTAACGTGTTTTATGTGTAACGTTATTTTGGTGTATAAAAGTGAGATTACATGTGTAGATGATTCAAATAATCCTTTATTCGTCCCATAACGGAGACATTACAGTGGCTATAGACATGTTTTTGCCATCGATTATTGTATCATACTGTTCTGTACAGATGAGACTTTGTCATAGATTTATTCATATGTGTGCCTGTGATTATTTTATCATACCGTTCTGTACAGATGAGACTTTGTCAGATTTATTCATATGTGTGCCTGTGATTATTTTACCGTCCTGTACAGATGAGACTTTGCTATCAGATGTATGTATGTGTGTCTGTGATTTATACTGAATGTAAAGTAACTGGAAATACCAGTGTTGAGAGAGAGAGAGAGAGAGAGAGAGAGGAAGAGAAGAGAGAAGAGAGAGAGAGAGAGAGAGAGATAGAGAGAGAGAGAGAGAGAGGAGAGAGAGAGAGAGAGGAGAGAGAGAGAAAAAAGACTCCTGTCCAACCTCCCAAACGTTCTTTTTATGTGTGCATTGTTATTTGTGCTTGAGCAACATTTTACTTGAACTTTTTTCAATGAAATTAGTTGTAATTATTGTCCTACATCTTATTTGTTTTACAGAGATGTTTCACTGCTGCCTGGGCCTAGTGGCCCACAGGTGGCATTTATCCAGCAGCCAGAACATCCATCTGTGCCTGCCCCCAGGTCAAGATCTACCGTGGCTCAAGGGCCTTCACCAGAGCCATCACCACCAAGGACCAGAGGAACAGCATCACTACAGCTGCCTCCACCTCCATCTGTGGCTGCCACCAGGTCAAGATACACCCAGCACAAAGGCTCCACCACAGCCATCACCATCAACCAGCCAGCAAGGAGGTCTCGTGGAGGTCTCGCACCATCACCCCCACCTATACACAGCAGCCAGACCCACTATTTTGGAAGACAGACAAAGACCTTGACACTGTCTTGACATTTATAATGAATAGTTGGTTGAAAGTTGTGATGTTCAATATTGTAAATAGCAGAGGTGTGGACTCGAGTCACATGACTTGGACTCGAGTCAGACTCGAGTCACCAATTTGATGACTTTGGACTCGACTTGACAAAATCACAAAACACTTGCGACTCGACTTGGACTTGAACACCAATGACTCAGGACTTGACTTGGACTTGAGCCTTCTGACTTGAGGTGACTTGATTATTTAATTCAGGGGTCTCCAACACGCCGATCGCGAGATGCCGCTAGAAGAGCAGACTCCAGTCGGGGAGAGCAGAATCTTCAGCCGCTCCTACTCTTGCTGTGAATCCATGCAGGCGGGACTTTATTTTGCTGAGCCGACATGCGGCCAATCATATGCGAGGACACACTAGGATCATACCATTATGTGAAAGAAGGGTGGGGGGCAGACTCTCCAAAGACGTCATGAAAATAACATTCAGAGCAGGGTTTTTCTTTTGGTAACCACTCAGGATTTATTGTCAGAGGTGGGAGAAGTTCAGATCTTGTACTTGAGTAAAAGTACCTGAGTGTAGGAATACTCGGTTACAATAAAAAGTCCTGCATTCAAAATGTTACTCAAGTAAAAGTACAAAAGTATTATCATCAAAAAATACTTAAAGTACCACCTGCAGAGGGATCTAGATTCAGGTGTTCTTTTCCCCATAAAGACCGCCTCCCTGCACATTATCCCTTGCATAAAGATAGATTGTGGGTCCCTTATAACATGTTGTACACAGTGGAAATAAACATTCTGGTTACCTTAACATCAGGGATCTTCTTATACATTAAACTCCTTCTGAATCAAACCGTCATGGTAGCCTTACCTTACTGATCCCTCTTAAAATAGAAAAAAACATGTTACTTTACCAGCAGAGAGAAAATGGATTATTAAATTATTAATGTGACTAATAAAGGGCAGTTTGATTATTAAGTATTATTCTGTTGATCGATGTCATTACATTTGTTGAAAAGCACATAAGGACTTGTTTAAGACTCATTTGTCAAAGTTTAGGACTTGGACTTGACTTGAACTTGCCCATCCTGACTTGAGACTTGACTCGGACTTTAACGCAAAGACTTGAGACTTGAGCGCAAAGACTTGAGACTTGACTCGGACTTGCAAAACAATGACTTGGTCCCACCTCTGGTAAATAGTGAGATTTTCCAGTTTCTTATATTTATATAAAAAGTTGGTTGAAAAAACCTATTTATAATAAATTGTTGGTTGAAAAAAAAAGTTTGAATGCTCAATTTGTCTTTGTACACATCACATGAACCTTGGTATGTAATATGAAGTCATTATTCAGTCCTAATGTATCTAAGTCCCTGCTGTGGGGAAAGTAGAGAGATAAACACCTATTTTACTCAAAATTTGAATTTAATTTGTTTCATTTTAGACATGAATTACACATTTATATACAGTGTAATTCAAATATTTCACTACTTTTGTGATCCTAAGACTTTGGTAACCAAATCTAAAACACCAAAAAATTGGGATTAAATTAGTAAATTTGTGTTTCAACAAGAGTTTTGAAGATTTTCCGAAAATCAGATGTCAAATGTTAAGCTTTAGAGCTACTTATCTCATCACACAGTGCTCTAAGGTGAGTCATTTGCATGTATAGCAAGACCAGAGATTGTCCTGAACATTTTGATATGTAACACATGGGTTGTCGATTGTAGCAGGATGAGAGTCCTAATCCCTTGTAAAGCATATTCTCCTCGTTTGGCTCTTGTGAGCATATCACCACCCCATAAAAGGGCAGAGTTTTTAGTTGGCTGTCTCTTGTTTGTTGGTACACAGACCCGCCCCACTTGCGTGTTTGCCGTGTTTGTTTCCGCCACCGGTGCAGGTATGTTGCAGTAGCATTGCTCGCTTCAGGAAAGGTTCTGCAATTTGCCAGCGTATTGATACTTAGCCCTGCTTTGCCTCACCTAGTGGAGGATCCTCCGGGTGCAGCCTGTCAACACAGCCATAAAGAGCATGAAGCTCTCCCCTCTCGGTGTCATCGATAGAAAAGCCTGATCGGTATGTGCGCTGTACGGCGATCTATTTAGTCAATCCACCTCATTACTTTTATTGATATTAACTCTGTATTTGGATTTATTCATAAACCTAGGGCAAATCCAATGTTTAAGGGACATCTGCTGTTTTGCTTCACCGGAGAAAGTTAGTTTATCGGCAGTAACGTCACAACTGCTGCTGATCCTGCCGACAACACCAGTTTGTGGCAGTAGCCGCAGAGGGGAGGATAGGTGAATGTTTTGTTAAAGTTGGTTTGATTACACCATTCACAATTCCGACAACGCCACCTTGGGAGTTTCACCCAAGGAAATATTAACACTTTTTCAGTTATAGAGAGGACACATAGGTTCGAATACTAATGGAGCAGGAGACGTGGTTTCAATTTATCAAAAATATACAATTTTATTTAGCACAAGTCAATAGTTAAAATGCAGTTCAAAACGGTCGCACAGGGGTGTAAGCACAAAGGGAAAAAATGAATTAGGGGCTGAGGCTTACCAGTGGGGGATAGGGTCGACGAGTGAGTGGAAGGATCCCCAAACAAACCAAACTTAAATCACCCAGTCATACGTGCAGGACATCAAATCCCGGGGAAGCACATCACACACAAAAGAAGGGAGGAAAACCACCACCTTGGACACCAGCACCACCACCTTCAGCTCTCAGTAACTAAGTTGGGAAACAAAGAGGGAAATGCAGTTAATGGGGCAAAATACGTAAATCAAAGTAATAAAAAAAACACAATATCAAATATGTTCTCATAAACAGATGATAACAACTTGTGTAAACATTTAAACATTTGGAGATCTTCTTGCAACCATCCAGGTGTAGATGGTGCGGACGCCCTGCGGCAGGTTGACGTTGTCGGACAGGGAGCGTGTCATGTCCGCCAGCAGGGCGTCAACGGTCCGGAACCGGTCTGCGGAGATGGCGTAAACTATCCCGTTGAAGTACCGGTCTCCGTTGCGGTAGAATTGGACCTTCTTGGCTCTCCTCTCCGTGGTAAGAGTACTGGACCGGCCGTGCCTCTGACCTTTGTCCATTAGTATCAAACCAACTTTAACAAATACATTCACCTATCCTCCCCTCTGCGGCTACTGCCACACATGTATAACAAGTACATTTAAAAGGTGATTTAAGGAAACATCTAAAAATCGAGAAAATACCCTTAGACTCCAGAGCAGGGGTTGGCAACCTTTTTAATATGAAGTGCCATTACAAAAAAAATGTTATCAGCGTGCCGACGCTCGTGAACTGTCAACAGGAGGGGGGAGCCTCGCTGCGGGGAAGCAGTGTGTGGACCTGTCAGCGCAACTTACATGATGCCGAATTTAACAAACAAATTTAAATAATTGGTTTAAACGGCATAATAATAAGGACGATCGTCCGTTCTGTGATTCTCCAGAACACATGTTATGATATTAGGGTCATGCAGAGTGAGATGAGATCGCTGTCCCTTTAAGAGAGAGAGAGAGGGGTGTGGCGTGTGCATGTGTGGATGGTAGAGCGAGAGTGAGCGTGTGTATGTTTCTGGAAGTGAAACCAGGCAGCAGAAAAACAGAGGTCTGTGATGTATTTTGTGAAACAGAAGAACAACTAAATAAATGCAACGGCCTCCCAAGAAGAGCTCGCCTCTTTCCAGTCATTTAAGCTAAAGTGGGTTATTGAACCTGAAGCTTGTTGCTTCTGCCCTGGGAGACGACAGAGAGTCATCCCCCGTTTCCTCGACTACGGTCTGGGAGCCGACAGGAAAGTTCAACACACAGATGGCCAGTCCGCCCCTTTGTAGCATATTATTTCGATGAGAGATGAGCAGATCACCACTGGGCTTTCAACTAAAGACACAGCCACGCAACAACTGCGGCATTTGTACAGCTCCTTATGGGTACTGCAATTTGTGAAGTGCTTTCCTCTGTGGTGAAACGATCAGCACTGCACCACGGAGGAAAGCGGCAGAAAGTCGCCTGGAGTTAAAGAGAGCGGGGCTGCGTTGCGTGCATGGCTTCCTTCTGCAGGTAACGGGGAGACGCGCCCTGGCGGCGGTCTCGTTCAGGATCCGAAAATAACATTTAAATATTTTTGCACACTTATTCCACTTATTCCTAGTGTGCCACTGGTTACGGTGCCGGTGCCAGGGGTTGCCGACCCCTGCTCCAGAGGGTTAAAATGTTTTTGATGACATTGTTCGAACATTATGCCCTACTATTCTTAAAACGTTTTCAGCGGGACGTTTTATTTTGGTTCACAGAATGTTCTTCTGAAAGGTAGGATAACTTTCTCTAAAAACATTCTTAAAATATTTTGTGATGACCTTCTTCAAATGTTTTTGATAACATTTTTAGAACATTATGCCCTACTATTCTTAAAACGTTTTCAGCTGCAAGTTATATTTTTTTATGTTGCCAGAATGTTATTATTTTAGAGTATGATAACGTGCTTTATCGTTCCGATTTATCAGAAGTATTTTCTTTTTCTTTTAAATGCGACCAGCAGCATAGTCACTGTCGGTGGCACATGTACTGGAGGGGACCCAGAATCAGACTCGGAATCAGCTGGTGAAAGTAACATTTGTTTATTAGAAAAGGGGAGCTGGGAGTGGAGGTTGGTTATGGCGGCAGTGGGAAACAGTTGTTCCAGGGTGGGTAGAGAGGCCTGGCTGGTCTTGGGAGTGTGGAAGGCCTTGGATTCCTCCTGGGAGAGACATCAAAATGAGTGTGAGGCAAAAGCAGGCAAAGTTGTCAAAGAATATGCTGGTAAAAAGCTAGAGCGGCACGCAACAATCCGTTCACGGCAACAATCCGGCAGGGAATGAGTGCAGGCTGCAGGTTTTCATAGTGTGGCTGATGAGCAGGTTGCAGGTGTGGTTGATTGAAGATTGCTCCCAGCCGGGGGGGAAGGGGGAGAGAGAGCGACACACAGTAGAAACAAACACATACAAACACTAACAGGGGTTTCAGGGACGGGCAGTGACAGTCGGTCCGTTCTTCTATATGTCTGTCGGTCTCAAATCTAAAGGGTGCAATAACAATTTTTATCCAATATGCATAAACAGCGGACACTGTTTATACGCAGCCCTCACAAACCACAGCATAAGGCAGTCAAACGTTGTGCTGTTGTTGGCTGCAACAATCCGGAAAAGGTATTGCATGCACCATACCAATACAGCGAGTTAACGTAAAATAAATAGTGACAAAAGCGTGTCAACCAACCATTCAGAAACATCCTGCTGCATTTGTGTGGGCCAACATGTTTCCTCTTCTGCTCTCGTATTCACCGTAAGCATGGTAACATGCAGTCGGGCCGGCCGGCCATCTCCACCCCGGAGAGTCGCAAACACTTCCACAGAGGGGCGTGGCCAGCAGCAGGGTTATGGCTAGAAAGGATCAAGCGGCAAACTCTGGGTCAGAGCCGGGAGGCCAATAAGGAAGTGCCTCAAACTGCAGTTCATCTAGTGGCCAATAGGAGCAGTCTGCAGAAGGGAGCAATTTCCATAGACCCCATGTTAAAATTACAAACTTTACAGCAGAATCGTGGTTAAAAAAGACATTCTCTGTATAGTTATATTCCCTCTTCATGACTATGGATTGGTGAGTACATTTTTTTATAACGCAACCCTTTTAGTTATATTAGGTCTTAACCTGTTGAACCCCATCGACCCGCCCCCGGGCGGAAAAACGCGTCATCTGCATGAAACAGTTTCTGAGGGCATCTTAGTATTTAATAAACTATGAATGTGTTATATCCATGTAACGGGAAGAAACTCAGCTAACAGATCTTTTTTTTTTCTTTTTTTTTTAAATCCGCACAATGCTAACACTGAGCCTCTGATTTAGCAACGAGCGAAAAATGCTAACGCATTACTGCACAGAAACTCACTCATAACACCCTTATTACTTATCGTAGCTGCACATCCAAGATATCGACTAGCATCGTGAGATGACACAGAATCGATAGGTACATACATTATCACTCCATGATAAGAACTCGCGGGGATATTAACAAGAACATACATCAAAACATGTGGCGCTAGGTAGCTTAAAAAGGGAACATGGCCTACCTGTGTCATTGTCTGGTCAAAAGTGGTCTTCAATGGCATTAAAACGATAAAAACGCTGCTGAAGGTTAATCCTTAGGTTAATCCAATGTCTGTGTCCCTTTGAAATGATTTCTGATAATCCATAAGCAATAAACCCTGCTTTTCCGTTTTCAGATGTCAGAGCGTGAGACAGCTTCACTCTCATGCACAACTGCATGCGCGAAACCCCACCTTTTTGTTTTAACGTTAGTGTGTATGTGAAAGCTCCCTTCGATTCTATTGGCTCTAACGGTCAGAAAGAGATGTCAATCACCAAAATCGACCAATGGGTTCCAGAGAAACGGTAAAAAAGGCGTTTTCCACCCAGATCACCTCAGAAGTGGAGTTGTTTTTGCTAAACCTCTCTAAAAAGGTCAAATGTCACTTGTTTTGCATCAATCTTGATACAGGGTACTTATTATATGTTGTACTTTGGATTCCTAAAGCTTTTAGTATACCTTACCATCATCCAAGGGTAGTTTTCACTATAAGTACAAAATAATTTTTGGACGGACACTATAATTTACAGTTTTTTTACTATGTTCAATCTGAATTTACTTTAAAATAAAAATAAAAACATATTGATTCTGACTCTTCTACATCCAACTCACAGGTTTATCATTGCTTTGAGAAAAAAGATTATTAATTTTCCCCTTTTAGAAGTGTAGTTATGGTCATTTGTTCTGGGAATGTCATTTTCGAGCCTGAGACCTGGAAAACAGGCTCGGGGCCTAACAGGTTGAGGGACGGCATTCATCCTACTCTGGAAGGTGCAGATCTCATTTCAGCAAACATTTTAGAGCTTTGTGGACGTAATCCATGACAAACTGGAGTTGAGACCAAGAGGAGGAGTCGCAGTTTTACACGCTTCTCTGCACTCTCTCCAATCAAATACCCAATATTAACGGTGTGTGTGTCTGCCCAAGGACAATTTAAAGTAAAACCTAATAGAGGTGTCATACATAATAACTTAATAAAAGTAAATGTAACAACTACTACAGTGCAACAAAACAGGAAGATTAAATGTGGACTCTTAAACATATCAGATTATAATATTGATATTTGCTGTCTCACTGAAACTTGGTTGAGACATGAAGAATATGTCCACATAAATGAAGCCACTCCACCCAGCCATATCAATACTCATATTGCTCGAGGCACAGGCCGAGGAGGTGGAGTTGCAGCAATCTTTGACTCAAGTTTACTTATCAATACTAAACCAAAATTAATGATGCCTCCTTTGAAAGCCTTGTTTTTAGTCTTACGCATCCGACCGGGAAAACTGTGCAGCCAATCTTATTTGTTACAGTGTTCCGTGCACCAGGTCCTTATTCAGAATTCTTATCAGAATTCTCTGAATTTTTATCAACTTTGGTTCTTAAAACAGATAAAGTAATTATCGTAGGTGACTTTAATATTCATGTTGACGATGATAAAAATAGCCTTACTGTTGCATTTAACTCTATATTAGATTCTATTGGTTTCCGTCAGAGTGTAAATAAACCAACCCACTGTTATAATCACACTCTCGACCTTGACTTATGGTATTGAAATTGAGCAACTATTAGTCGAACCGCATAATCCTGCTTTATCCGACCATTTTTTGGTAACTTTTGAAGTTTTGTTACTAGACTACAAACCATTAGTCAAAAGCTCCTGCAGCAGAAACCTATCTGTAAATGCTATAGCCAAATTTAAGGAAGAGATTCCATCAATACTTAACTCGATAGCATGTCTTAAAGTAACCTGTATATCCTATATAACCTGTTTCAATAATTATAACCTGTTTTAATAATTATAACTTTGTCTGTGTAAAATGTATACTTATGAAACTAGACCAAGTGTTCTTATTTTGTTTTGTTTGATGTGGTCAATTGTGTGTGCGTTGACTTAGGAATGTAGAGGATCCAGTCGCCCCCCCGGGTTTTTAATGGGCCGGATAGGAGCATGGGGGCGTTGCAGGAGAAAGGTAATAAAACTGACACCATTGAGTCTATGCAGAGATTGTACTGAGAGAAAGATTGGGATGCGGAGTGGTACGGCCAGGTGCTGAGGATAAACGAAGATAAGGATTGGTACCTCCCCCGTTCAACCCAGAATTGTTTATTTTATGGCTGCCATAAAAGATGACCTGGGACTGATCGGCGGCGCAGGAGATCCAAACTTCCCACACCTATGGCTGACTCACTCTGATTCGCTGTTTAGACCTCGTCAATGGCTGACTCACTCTGATTCACTGCCTAGGGCTCGCCCAGGAGTGAGTCCACCAATGGATGAACACCTAGGGAGGAGCAACCGACACAACTCCTCCCACACAACTCCTCTCCGTTTGTGGGCATAAATATTATGAATTCTGTACACTCGGGGCCTCTGTTCTGTCTGACTGTCTGATACGTACATCGCACGGTAGTAAGAGCCAAGGCCCGAAGTACTTCGTTATATTGTACTGTTGTTTTTACCATTAAATCAGCTTATTGTTAAACCTCATATCTCTGCGTCTGAGCCGTTCCTTTTTACAGCAGACCACTCATCAAACGAACGGCGCGGAGCGGGCTCGAACCTTCAACCACTGAAGGGTGCTTCAACCCAACAATTTGGTGACCGACCGACGTGATGAGTAGGGTCTCATAGAAGGAACACCGGCAGCCAGCGGACGAACTGTCCAGGGAAGACACCTCGAATACCTCTGACAACTAAACCAGGGCCCTACAACTGAAAGGTGAGCAGATACCTGTTATTATCAAAATCTGTGATTGGCTATACTACAAAATTTAGAGTTGTCAGCGGCATTTTCAGTGTTTTAGTCTTACGGTAGAAAGAACAGTACTACAGAAAACACTTTCCAGTCTCAAAGAGGAGCTGCAGTTGTGTTATATGTGGGGTATTTCAAGAGGAGAAACGCAACTTTCAAAATCAATTTGAAATGACCGGATCTCGCAAACTCTTGCTGTGGGGTTAATCTAGAAGACTAAACGTGACGATAAAGAGATTCTGTAGACTGGTTTCGACTCCTTGCCAAAAGCCACATCCTCGGAAGAGGGTGTCGAAGCACTTTTGGAAGTCTCTCCATCTGTTGAAATATACATCGCACTATAAAAGTCAACTAGACTGTACGGGA
>CM062286.1:20686370-20792609 GCA_031216635.1 Dissostichus eleginoides | reverse complement strand
TTACATCTGAGCCTGCTGGAACAACCTTGGAATCGGAATCAACTGTTACAACTGATTCAATAACACCTGAGACTGCAGAGACAACTTCAGCACAAGAGCAAAACAAGTCCGACTGACATTGTCACTTCTGAGCCTTTTGGTACCCACTTTGGTATCTGATCAAACCAGTCAAACAGATTCAGTAACATCTGACCCAGCAGAGACCTCCTCAACACCTGAGCAAAACCAATCCCACTGACACAGTAACCTCAGATTCTGGCCAGAACCATGTCATCTGACCTTACAGGTTCTACAGATATAGTAACATCTGACCCTGCAGAACCACCTTGGAATCTGAATCGATGGTCCAACAGATTCAATTACACCTGAGAACTGCAGAGACAACTCAGCACAAGAGGAAACCAATCCCACTGACTTAGTCACTTCTGAGCGTGTTGGTTCCACTCTGGTATCTGATCAAACCAGTCAAACAGATTCAGTAACATCTGACCCAGCAGAGACCTCCTCAACACCTGAGCAAACCAATCCCACTGACACAGTATCCTCAGATTCTGGCCAGACAACCATATCATCTGACCTTACAGGTTCAACAGATACAGTAACATCTGACCCTGCTGGAACCACCTTGGTATCTGAATCGACTGGTCCAACAGATTCAATAACACCTGAGACTGCAGAGACAACTTCAGCACAAGGGCAAACCAATCCCACTGACTTAGTCACTTCTGACCCTGTTGGTTCCACTTTGGTATCTGATCAAACCAGTCAAACAGATTCAGTAACATCTGACCCAGCAGAGACCACGTCTGCAACTGAGCAAACTACTCCCACAGACAAAGTAAGCTCAGATTCTGGCCAGACAACCATGTCATCTGACATTACAGGTTCTATAGATACATTTACATCTGAGCCTGCTGGAACAACCTTGGAATCGGAATCAACTGTTACAACTGATTCAATAACACCTGAGACTATAGAGACAACTTCAGCACAAGAGCAAACAAGTCCCACTGACACAGTCACTTCTGAGCCTGTTGGTACCACTTTGGTGTCTGATCAAACCAGTCAAACAGATTCAGTAACATCTGACCCAGCAGAGAACTTGTCAACACCTGAGCAAACCAATCCAACAGACACAGTAACATCAGATTCTGGCCAGACAACCATGTCATCTGACATTACAGGTTCTACAGATACATTTACATCTGAGCCTGCTGGGATAACCTTGGAATCGGAATCAACTGTTACAACTGATTCAATAACACCTGAGACTGCAGAGACAACTTCAGCACAAGAGCAAACAAGTCCCACTGACACAGTCACTTCTGAGCCTGTTGGTACCACTTTGGTGTCTGATCAAACCAGTCAAACAGATTCAGTAACATCTGACCCAGCAGAGAACTTCTCAACACCTGAGCAAACCAATCCGACAGACACAGTAACCTCAGATTCTGGCCAGACAACCATGTCATCTGACATTACAGATTCTACAGATACATTTACATCTGAGCCTGCTGGAACAACCTTGGAATCGGAATCAACTGTTACAACTGATTCAATAACACCTGAGACTGCAGGGACAACTTCAGCACAAGAGCAAACAAGTCCCACTGACATTGTCACTTCTGAGCCTTTTGGTACCACTTTGGTATCTGATCAAACCAGTCAAACAGATTCAGTAACATCTGACCCAACAGAGACCTTGTCAACACCTGAGCAAACCAATCCCACAGACACAGTAACCTCAGATTCTGTCCAGACAACCAAGTCATCTGACCCTACAGGTTCTACAGATACATTTACATCTGAGCCTGCTGGAACCACCTTGGTATCTGAATCGACTGGTCCAACCGATTCAATAACACCTGAGACTGTGGAGACAACTTCAGCACAAGAGCAAACAAGTCCCACTGACACAGTAACTTCTGAGCCTTTTGGTACCACTTTGGTATCTGATCAAACCAGTCAAACAGATTCATTAACATCTGACCCTGCAGAGACCTCCTCAACACCTGAGCAAACCAATCCCACTGACACAGTAACCTCAGATTCTGGCCAGACAACCATGTCATCTGACCTTACAGGTTCTACAGATACAGTAACATCTGACCCTGCAGGAACCACCTTGGAATCTGAATCGACTGGTCCAACAGATTCAATTACACCTGAGACTGCAGAGACAACTTCAGCACAAGAGCAAACCAATCCCACTGACTTAGTCACTTCTGAGCCTGTTGGTTCCACTCTGGTATCTGATCAAACCAGTCAAACAGATTCAGTAACATCTGACCCAGCAGAGACCTCCTCAACACCTGAGCAAACCAATCCCACTGACACAGTATCCTCAGATTCTGGCCAGACAACCATATCATCTGACCTTACAGGTTCAACAGATACAGTAACATCTGACCCTGCTAGAACCACCTTGGTATCTGAATCGACTGGTCCAACAGATTCAATAACACCTGAGACTGCAGAGACAACTTCAGCACAAGGGCAAACCAATCCCACTGACTTAGTCACTTCTGAGCCTGTTGGTTCCACTTTGGTGTCTGATCAAACCAGTCAAACAGATTCAGTAACATCTGACCCAGTGGAGACCACGTCTGCAACTGTGCAAACTACTCCCACAGACAAAGTAAGCTCAGATTCTGGCCAGACAACCATGTCATCTGACATTACAGGTTCTACAGATACATTTACATCTGAGCCTGCTGGAACAACCTTGGAATCGGAATCAACTGTTACAACTGATTCAATAACACCTGAGACTGCAGAGACAACTTCAGCACAAGAGCAAACAAGTCCCACTGACATTGTCACTTCTGAGCCTTTTGGTACCACTTTGGTATCTGATCAAACCAGTCAAACAGATTCAGTAACATCTGACCCAGCAGAGATCTCCTCAACACCTGAGCAAACCAATCCCACTGACACAGTAACCTCAGATTCTGGCCAGACAACCATATCATCTGACCTTACAGGTTCAACAGATACATTTACATCTGACCTGCTGGAACCACCTTGGAAACGGAATCAGCTGTTACAACTGTTTCAATAACACCTGAGACTGGGGAATCCACATCAGCACAAGAGCAAACAAGTCCCACTGACACAGTCACTTCTGAGCCTGTTGGTATCACTTTGGTGTCTGATCAAACCAGTCAAACAGATTCAGTAACATCTGACCCAGCAGAGATCTCCTCAACACCTGAGCAAACCAATCCCACTGACACAGTAACCTCAGATTCTGGCCAGACAACCATATCATCTGACCTTACAGGTTCAACAGATACATTTACATCTGACCCTGCTGGAACCACCTTGGTATCTGAATCGACTGGTCAGACAGATTCAATTACACCTGAGACTGCAGAGACAACTTCAGCACAAGAGCAAACAAGTCCCACTGACACAGTAACTTCTGAGCCTTTTGGTACCACTTTGGTATCTGATCAAACCAGTCAAACAGATTCATTAACATCTGACCCAGCAGAGACCTCCTCAACACCTGAGCAAACCAATCCCACTGACACAGTAACCTCAGATTCTGGCCAGACAACCATGTCATCTGACCTTACAGGTTCTACAGATATAGTAACATCTGACCCTGCAGGAACCACCTTGGAATCTGAATCGACTGGTCCAACAGATTCAATTACACCTGAGACTGCAGAGACAACTTCAGCACAAGAGGAAACAAGTCCCACTGACACAGTAACTTCTGAGCCTGTTGGTTCCACTTTGGTATCTGATCAAACCAGTCAAACAGATTCAGTAACATCTGACCCAGCAGAGATCACGTCTGCAACTGAGCAAACTACTCCCACAGACAAAGTAAGCTCAGATTCTGGCCAGACAACCATGTCATCTGACATTACAGGTTCTATAGATACATTTACATCTGAGCCTGCTGGAACAACCTTGGAATCGGAATCAACTGTTACAACTGATTCAATAACACCTGAGACTATAGAGACAACTTCAGCACAAGAGCAAACAAGTCCCACTGACACAGTCACTTCTGAGCCTGTTGGTACCACTTTGGTGTCTGATCAAACCAGTCAAACAGATTCAGTAACATCTGACCCAGCAGAGAACTTCTCAACACCTGAGCAAACCAATCCCACAGACACAGTAACCTCAGATTCTGGCCAGACAACCATGTCATCTGACATTACAGATTCTACAGATACATTTACATCTGAGCCTGCTGGAACAACCTTGGAATCGGAATCAACTGTTACAACTGATTCAATAACACCTGAGACTGCAGGGACAACTTCAGCACAAGAGCAAACAAGTCCCACTGACATTGTCACTTCTGAGCCTTTTGGTACCACTTTGGTATCTGATCAAACCAGTCAAACAGATTCAGTAACATCTGACCCAGCAGAGACCTTGTCAACACCTGAGCAAACCAATCCCACAGACACAGTAACCTCAGATTCTGTCCAGACAACCAAGTCATCTGACCCTACAGGTTCTACAGATACATTTACATCTGAGCCTGCTGGAACCACCTTGGTATCTGAATCGACTGGTCCAACCGATTCAATAACACCTGAGACTGCAGAGACAACTTCAGCACAAGAGCAAACAAGTCCCACTGACACAGTAACTTCTGAGCCTTTTGGTACCACTTTGGTATCTGATCAAACCAGTCAAACAGATTCATAACATCTGACCCAGCAGAGACCTCCTCAACACCTGAGCAAACCAATCCCACTGACACAGTAACCTCAGATTCTGGCCAGACAACCATGTCATCTGACCTTACAGGTTCTACAGATACAGTAACATCTGACCCTGCAGGAACCACCTTGGAATCTGAATCGACTGGTCCAACAGATTCAATTACACCTGAGACTGCAGAGACAACTTCAGCACAAGAGCAAACCAATCCCACTGACTTAGTCACTTCTGAGCCTGTTGGTTCCACTCTGGTATCTGATCAAACCAGTCAAACAGATTCAGTAACATCTGACCCAGCAGAGACCTCCTCAACACCTGAGCAAACCAATCCCACTGACACAGTATCCTCAGATTCTGGCCAGACAACCATATCATCTGACCTTACAGGTTCAACAGATACAGTAACATCTGACCCTGCTAGAACCACCTTGGTATCTGAATCGACTGGTCCAACAGATTCAATAACACCTGAGACTGCAGAGACAACTTCAGCACAAGGGCAAACCAATCCCACTGACTTAGTCACTTCTGAGCCTGTTGGTTCCACTTTGGAATCTGATCAAACCAGTCAAACAGATTCAGTAACATCTGACCCAGTGGAGACCACGTCTGCAACTGTGCAAACTACTCCCACAGACAAAGTAAGCTCAGATTCTGGCCAGACAACCATGTCATCTGACATTACAGGTTCAACAGATACATTTACATCTGAGCCTGCTGGAACACCTTGGAATCGGAATCAACTGTACAACTGATTCAATACAACTGAGACTGCAGAGACAACTTCAGCACAAGAGCAAACAAGTCCCACTGACATTGTCACTTCTGAGCCTTTTGGTACCACTTTGGTATCTGATCAAACCAGTCAAACAGATTCAGTAACATCTGACCCAGCAGAGACCTCCTCAACACCTGAGCAAACTACTCTCACAGACACAGTAACCTCAGATTCTGGCCAGACAACCACATCACTTGACCTCACAGGATCTACAGACACAGTTACCTCTGAGCCTACTGGTACCACCTTGGTATCAGAATCAACTGATCCAACTGCTTCAATAACACCTGAGACTGAAGGGACAACTTCAGCACAAGAGCAAACAAGTCCCACTGACACAGTAACTTCTGAGCCTTTTGGTACCACTTTGGTATCTGATCAAACCGGTCAAACAGATTCAGTAACATCTGACCCAGCAGAGACCACGTCTGAAACTGAGCAAACTACTCCGACAGACACAGTAAGCTCAGATTCTGGCCAGACAACCACGTCATCTGACATTACAGGTTCTACAGATACATTTACATCTGAGCCTGCTGGAACAACCTTGGAATCGGAATCAACTGTTACAACTGATTCAATAACACCTGAGACTGCAGAGACAACTTCAGCACAAGAGCAAACCAATCCCACTGACTTAGTCACTTCTGAGCCTGTTGGTTCCACTTTGGTATCTGATCAAACCAGTCAAACAGATTCAGTAACATCTGACCCAGCAGAGACCTTGTCAACACCTGAGCACACCAATCCCACTGAATTAGTCACTTCTGAGCCTTTTGGTACGACTTTGGTATCTGATCAAACCAGTCAAACAGATTCAGGAACATCTGACCCAGCAGAGACCACGTCTGAAACTGAGCAAACTACTCCCACAGACACAGTAAGCTCAGATTCTGGCCAGACAACCACGTCATCTGACATTACAGGTTCTACAGATACATTTACATCTGAGCCTGCTGGAACAACCTTGGAATTGGAATCAACTGTTACAACTGATTCAATAACACCTGAGACTGTAGAGACAACTTCAGCACAAGAGCAAACTACTCCCACAGACACAGTAAGCTCAGATTCTGGCCAGACAACCATGTCATCTGACATTACAGGTTCTACAGATACATTTACATCTGAGCCTGCTGGAACAACCTTGGAATCGGAATCAACTGTTACAACTGATTCAATAACACCTGACACTGTAGAGACAACTTCAGCACAAGAGCAAACAAGTCCCACTGACACATTAACTTCTGAGCCTTTTGGTACCACTTTGGTATCTGATCAAACCAGTCAAACAGATTCAGTAACATCTGACCCAGCAGAGACCTTGTCAACACCTGAGCAAACCAATCCCACAGACACAGTAACCTCAGATTCTGGCCAGACAACCATGTCATCTGACATTACAGGTTCTACAGATAATTTACATCTGAGCCTGCTGGAACAACCTTGGAATCGGAATCAACTGTTACAACTGATTCAATAACACCTGAGACTGTAGAGACAACTTCAGCACAAGAGCAAACCAATCCCACTGAATTAGTCACTTCTGAGCCTATTGGTTCCACTTTGGTATCTGATAAAACCGGTCAAACAGATTCAGTAACATCTGACCCAGCAGAGACCACGTCTGCAACTAAGCAAACTACTCTCAAAGACACAGTAACCTCAGATTCTGGCCAGACAACCACGTCACTTGACCTCACAGGATCTACAGACAAAGTTACCTCTGAGCCTGCTGGTATCACCTTGGTATCAGAATCAACTGATCCAACTGCTTCAATAACACCTGAGACTGAAGGGACAACATCAGCACTAGAGCAAACCAATCCCACTGACATTGTCACTTCTGAGCCTGTTGGTACAACCTTGGTATCTGAACAAACCAGTCAAACAGATACAGTAACATCTGACCAAGCTGAGACCACGTCATCACCTGAGCAAACCAAACCCACTGACACTGCTACCTCGGAACCTGCAGAGACAACTATGTCATCAGAACCAACTGCTCAGACAGAACCAGAAACATCTGACCCAGCAGAGACCTTTTCAACACCTGAGCAAACGAATCCCACAGACAGAGTAACCTCAGATTCTGGCCAAACAACCATGTCATCTGACCTTACAGGTTCTACAGATACAGTAACATCTGACCCGCTGGAACCACCTTGGTATCTGAATCAACTGGTCCGACAGATTCAATAACACATGAGACTGCAGAGACAACTTCAGCACAAGAGCAAACCAATCCCACTGACTTAGTCACTTCTGAGCCTGTTGGTTCCACTTTGGTATCTGAATCAACGGTTTCAACTGATTCAGTTACAACACAACCTGAGCAAACCTCTGCTACAGAACCACTAACCTCTGAACCATCTCAAACCACATCAGCCATGGAAACATCAACACCAACAGATCTACCTACTGAACCGCCCACTACTTCACCACCTACAGAGTCATCTATACCGTCCACTAAACCACCGCCTGATCCACCAACCACACCACCAACAACACCTGCCACGCATACAACTACTCGACCAATCAGCACAGTGGAGCCCTTAGATTGCCAAAATGGGTCAGAAGATAATGGAACACACTGCATATGTCTTGTTGGATTCAGTGGAAACTTGTGCGAATATGTTGTCACTGTTGAGCCAGGTAATATCAACCTCCTTGAAGCTCTATCATTTTTAGCTGCAACTAAAACTTACTAAGCACGATTTTTAATATGCAGTTGGGATACATTTTAATTTGTGCAGTCAAATATGTTTTATTTTCTTTGCAGATACACTCGACAGGTTAGTCGTTGTAAAAGTGGTGATCAATCAGGAATACAAACCAGAATATGAAAATGAGAAGTCACCTGAATATAAAGAGTTTGTTGGAAACTTTACCAACCAGGTAAATGGAAAATGTAATGAGTTAAGCTGAATAGTACAGCCATGTACCTACTGAACACATTCAGTCAGTATTACCTCTATGCAATCTTTAGAAAGCTCTAGTATTTTGTATATTTTAAGGATTTTACAGAATGTTGCAACATTTGGGACTATAAGACATTAAGTACATTTGCATTTATCGAATGCAATGAGCTGAACAAGCAATCATATTTGAAAATATATTATTGTGCTCTAGATACACACTTTGTTCAGCTCAACTTGATTACAAATTAAAACAACATGCAGTCGGCAAACTACACCATTACACCAGCATTTGCAATCAAAGTTATTCATACTAACCTCTCTCGTCCAAAAATTCAGATTTAAATTATGATAACATTTGTAAAAAAAATTGGTTTTACTTTTTCATCTCAGTAAAGATGATATAAAAGCGAATTGGTGATGATTAAAAGACAGTATTACAGACACGGCTCATGTAGAATAGTATAAAACACTTGAAAAAACTTGAAACATTGTTCATTTTTTGTGTTTCATTTTTTTTGTGTTTCATTATTTCAGATGGAAAGGTATTATATTGAAAAGAAGATAGCAAACTTTAATCGGGTGGTGGTAACTAGTGTGAGGTAAATGACCTTCAATTTGTTTTATTAATAAAGCGATTATCATCATATTTTTCTATACATTGTACATCCAATCAAATCAATAGACAGTTTCTCTCCAATTCTTTTCTCTTAGACCTGAAGCCCCTGCGGTCAGATTCTCAGATAACACTTTGAAAAAGGTAATGCTATTTCGACTCGTTTTCAGCTGTGTATTGAATCAGAGATAAGATATTAACAACTGCTCTATCTTGTTTCAGAGGAGGTTACGATCCGAAGTTATCTACAGTATCGCACCAAGAGTAAATGGGTAATTTGAGCAAAGACACCTTTAAATATATTCCAAATAAAGTAATTTAACACATCAATATAGATAAGCACAAGCAAACTTTGCATGTTGGCAATCACAAATAGAAAAAAATTGTAATTGCCTAAATTATGTCTAATACTTGAACATTCTATTTACACACTGACTTTTAGTGGTCAGTTTTATCGCAACTTTAACATGATAAGTACGGTTTATTATATATACACAATATATATACACAAAACACAAGCAAATAAAGGAGATATTGTCACCATACTTTGCATATATATTAAAAACATAGCAAAAGAGTCAAGCACAAGCAAACTGAGCACATACAACAATTATGTAACATACTGTACAGTATATGTTGCATAGAAATATGTCTGCAAATACAGAAAAAAATGCATTCATGCACGACAGAAGTGTGTGGCCGCATTAGAAGTGAAAACACCTGGTTGCATAATAGTGATAATAAAATATGAAAGTTAGTATTATTAATAAGATGAACATAACAACTACAATAATAACACCAGTAATTATAATACTTGATAATAAAATATGAATATGTATAATACTTCTACTACTTCAACTACTACTACTGCTACTACTAATATTTAGGCTAATGTAACAGGTGTATTTACTAACAAAACTAATAATAGAATTATAGGACATTCATAAAGGTAGGTAATAAATAAGCATTGTAATGACTTTACCTGTACTGACATGCTGTATTACATTTTCTCTTCCCCAGTGTTAGTGTCACACATGATGTGGTTTTGACAATTCCAAACAACGCCAGTTCTGACATTATATATGAGGAAGATGTCAAAGCAGTTGAGGCGGCTGTTGTAGGGCTTGTTAGCTGCTTCCCAGGTAAGACAGAAAATTCAAATTGACCAATATGATCATATACACTATGCACTCTAAGGAAAACATGAGAACAGAACCTTATTCACTGAAATACAAGAGTTTTCTTAATATTAAGTTGAAGGCTTTTTCTTATAAATTCATCAAAATACAACAAATCCATTTTTGTAATAAGGTACAATATCATGTTTTGTCTTCTGTATTTTCAGACTGTCCTTACAACATCACAACTACTCCTGAAGTTAATAGAACCGTAACAGATTTGGGAGGTCAGTATTACCGCACTTTGTACGCATTTTTCATGAAATTCATCAACGTCATCAGTGTGATCTGTTGATCTGTTTAAGTATCAAAACAAAATGTCGGGGTTGCCATTCGGCATCTTAATCAATTGTACACATCTTAAATAATTTCAGGCATGTTCCTATATTCTTTGTAACCATCTCACAGTTTGATGCTTAAAGATCCTCTCCACTCAAAAATGTTTTTTCTTACAGTTTGTTACTAGAGAGGGGTTTCACAATTCTCTACTGGGAGGGGCAGATGTCTTTAAACGCACCTAAAATCTGAGATTCAAACATACGCAAACTAGATTAGGTATATAACAAATTAAAAACAGCCAATTGTCAATTATCTCAATATGGAAAAAGTATTTGACACAATACCATCAAATGGACCTGAAACATCCAGAGCAGAATAAAATAGTTGGAACAGAGAAAAATAGTAGAATAGGAATTCTCAACTGCAAACATGGTAAAGTGTGCAGTCTTTGGCTGTAAACCGGACCCTGGAGCTTCCCACTAAACATTTCTTAAGATTTACAGTATAATCATTAGCTACTGCCAGCTACAATCTAACAAGCTAACAAACAGCATAAACAAAATATGCTAACTAGAGTTCAGTAGAATCCACTGAATTCTTCATGTCTGTGTTTTCTCATCAGGTATATGTGAAAGATTTGTGAACGATGCAGATATTGCTGGATTCTACGAACCTTCGAATGTTACTGGAGTCATCACGTGTGTGACAGTATGTAGCAGTTTACATACGAAGGTTAAAAAATGCTACAATGAAGGAATCTGCAGAGTGTACAGCAACGTTGGAGCTCTTTGTCAGTAAGTAGATTGGTTTCTCAGTTTGGTTCTTTAAATAGATGTTCTGTATCATAAACACCTCCGCTTTATGTAGCCTTCATTTAGATATTAAGGATTATTAGTAAGCATTCATTTTCAATATCACTCAATTTCGGTTAGTCGGCCCCGTCCACTAAGTTAGACTTCTAAATTGATTAATTTCCTCTGTTAACATTTTCCTTGACAAGTTTAAGATCTTAATCTCTAGTTTCAATACAACATGATCGTATGTCATCTTTCTCCCAGTTATTCTTTAAAGATTTTCAGGGTTCCTTGTTATATATTTGTCGATAGACCTGTTATTGCAGAGGTTAATTAAAAAGAAAAAAATGTCTTTAGATGAGTTCCTTTTTGCCGCTTTATTTGACTTGTTTACCACAGTTGTACACTATTTAACTTTGTTCCTACTTCTCTGTTTCAGTTGCCCAAATCAGTATTCCACTTGGTACTTGGGCGATGACTGTAGCCTCCCGATATCGAGGACCGGTTTCTACATAGGCATATCTCTGACCTTGTGTGTCCTGTTGTTGAGTGTGGGAGGGTTATCTCTATTCCTGCTGCTCAACAAACGCAAACAAAAGATGTAAGCTTAACGAAGACATTCAATCAAATTCTGTTCACCAAAGATTTTTGAAAACAAGGAATATTAACATATCGGTCAGAGTAATAACACTGTGGGAAGAGTCCAATGCAGATAATCTACTCTTAATATCAAGTCATTATAAAGTGTCAGACTTTGTGAAAGGCAGTATAAACGAGTATCAGTTTTGTAAAATGTTATTGCATAAAAACATGATTTTATTAATAATACCTACTATCAAATGTTTTTGAGTTCATGACAGTATCAGCCAATACAAGTGTGTTTTATTTATTGTAATTGAATCAAAACTACCCAAAAACATCATGGTTAGTATAATTAACATTAACATTTTAAAATGTCCTTTGTGTTTGCAGGAAGGAAGATATTAAAATCCAGCAGGTAAACCAGTGGATAACTGAGGAGTTTGACTGGTCCAGATCCGAGCACACAGTTAATGCCGGTAAGTTTGTCATTTACTTTAAACGCACACTGAGTTTTCAACCGTGCATTTGGAACCAGAGTAAAAACATTATGCTTCGTTCAAGGCTTTTAGCTGCATCTCATTGTCCTTCAAAAAATTCATTTGAAAGCCCTTGGCCAAATTAAAAAACCTAATTACATTTTATGGATATTTGCCTACCAATAAGAAACATATTTTTCATGACCCTAGTCACTCAAACTAAAGCTAACTAGCACAGCAGCATCTTTTGACTTGAATGGAATCCATGTGATGGTCTAGTCTTAGCAACTTTTAAATCACATCTTTAAAAGATGATCCTAAAGTGCAGTATCTGCTGAAAGTACGATCTGTGGCAATTACTTTTTGGAGTACAATAATCAGCCTTAAATTACATAACATATCGGACATTACATTGTGTCAATGTTTGCTAGCTACCCTGAAAATATTATACCATTTTTATTCCATTTTATTAATTTGGTAGTTACTGCTCTATGCATTCTACAAGCGCAAACTATACTGGTGGTTGTGTGTGAATCTCCCATAAACCCTTGTTGTCCTATATTTAGGAGGGCTCCGAAACCCTTCATTCACACATGATGAATCCGACCAGGAGGATCCAGGATCTAGACGTACTGCACCTTCCACTGCGCTCACGCCACCGTCTTTGGATCCTGACAGCAGAGGAGCAGAGGAGCAGTTTGGGGCGAGCAACTACCCCTCAACCCAAGCAGCACCAGGATACAATGCTCCATTTTCTAACCCTGGATTCTCACAGGCTTCCAGCGTAGACTTCCCATTGAGCCCGCCGGTCAGTGCACACACACGGGAACTCAGATTAGTTTTATCATCCACCAGTATGTTCACAAGTGTTTTAAGAAAGGTGCTTATAAAAGCCTACATCAGATTCAGTAGATCTTATTAAACTCCACTACTGTGTTCTTTACATGAAAACAAATCCAATTATTAATGATTACCAACAAGGATAGGAGGGACTAGTTACCTTTAAAAAAAAGTCAGTAACCTAATCTGACATCAAAATATAAAGGTAATGTTATCTGATTACTTTCCATTACTTTTGATTACCTCAATATCAAGAGCAACGCAAATAAATACAAGATAAATAAATAACAATTAAATGTTTAGACCTTAGAAAATAAGAATTTGTATGTGCTATACAGTGTGCGTAGATTCTGTTTTTACCAAATAAGGAAAATCTTGGGGAGTGTCAAAATCTTTGTAAAGGCTGCTTTAGTGGGTTATAAAAAGACATTTCTCGATGGGAACAGTTTGTGAAAAGCCTACTGTTTTCCTCATTTAATTAATCATGCCTTTTTTTATTATTTCCACAGATGAGGATCAGCAGGCCTCAGATCAGGCCCTCCTGGGAAGTCTGAGTCTCCCCTTTCCAACATAACTTGTTCGTCATGACTTCTCCTTTTGCTGCCTAAGATAAACATCTAAAATGCATCAGTCATAATTTATATTTATATGCACGTACAATGCAGCAACTGTACTAGTTCTGACTATTTTAGATATTTTTTATTATTTCATGATTTATTTATTAATTTTCTTGAACTGACAGCAAGCCAGTGCTTTATTTATGAGTCTATTGAACAACCCTGTCATAAAATCTATGACGCTTCTTATATACAGTGTTTTCCATACTGTGTCAGGGAGCAATCGATTCACTTCTGTGTTCATTTATGAGGCCGTAGGTAGTGCAGTTGTGTTGGAACGCATTATGGAGAGCTCAATCCTGAAGTAGAGATTTTAAATGTAACCCCGCAGCACAGAAGCACTTCGAAGAGACATCAGGACATCACTGATGAGTGCAGTTTATTATCCACAGGATTAAAGAACATTTTGTTATAATTGATTTCATTGTTTTGAGTTTGTTGAATTTGCCAAGTCTGTCAGCCAATGATGATTGAGATCTGAGGCAGAAGTATAGTATAGACTGAGGAATGAAGGTGTTTCTGATTATTTGCACTATTTGCACTTCACCACGTCCCAGATTTACCTTCACCACAGAATCAGTATAAAAGTAATCCAACTTTATTACAATATGGAATAACTCAATACTAAATATGCAAATAATTATTTATTATATTTTTTTATTTATACGTATGTAGTGATGTTTTTTTTAATGGCGTATTGATGCCTTTAGTGTCTCACCATTGCTTGTACTTTATCTTAACCTATACTATTTAAATACATTGTATTTGACTTAGAGGTGTTTAGTAGTTGTAGTTCAAACACTTTTTTATAAATTACCAAACAATCTCGAATCAAGATGCATTTAGTAGCTCTTTATGGTTTTATTCATATATAATGTTTTTTTTTGTTGTTGCTGTTTTTAGGGTCAAATGTTAAATGAACGCCAAAATGGACCAGATATCTTTAACATTTAAGAATATCTCAAAAGTGAGTGTGTACTGTCTGTGTGAAGCCACTGAGGGTCACTGTAGTCTTGTTTCAATGGAGCCTCCCAACACTGTATTACAATGAGAACATTTATCTTAAAGAAGGCAACAGTTAATAATAATAAAACAATAAAAAATACTTGACAACACTTAGCCAATTGTATAGTTTAAAATTAAGCTTAAATGTGATGTAATTGAGACTGTAAATATGGAATTGATTGAATTAAAATGTGTATTCAAATAGTCATGCCAAGACTTGAAACTAACTTTGTGTGTGGTCAATTATCACAGTGAACATAATGTCAAAGTTATGTTATTAAAACATTGTACAAGCAAGTGTCAAGGTTTTTTATTATATGACAAAAATTAGCCCAAGACATGCATGCAAGGGTTCTTAAAGTGAAATAGGTTGCTCACTATATATTGAAATACTTATATTATTGTAAATAAAATCAGAAGCTGACATCAGTTAGACAAAATGTGGAAAAGCAGCTCCAGTACATGTCATGTTACTTCCCGCATTGCGCAGCGCTGCAAACATATTGAGAATTGGTCCATGGTGAATTGTAAAGATGCACTCAGTGCGCTCGCAGCCACAGATGCTGCCTGTCCACATGGCTGAAGAACTACAATACAGAGATTATAAAACACTTTGAATGGAGCCATTTTTCTCTGTTGGTTTGAATGGGTTTTAAGAATGTCTGTGTGAGTGAAAGGCTGATAATATATGTTAAGAGCACTCATTTATTTGAATGCCATTGTATCTTTTGCTTTATGTTGCTTTTTCTTATTGGTAATTACTCCTATTTATGTGTTTAAAATGATGTATATTTTAGTAGTTTTTCCGCTGGTAATACATGGGATTGCACCTTGGGTATTTAGGTATTGACTGACTGTAACACTTTAAAAAAAAAAAAATCAAACATAACCCAACCTGGCTTTAATTAAGGTGTTGTTCCCTTTTAATAGTATCACACAGTAGGACCCTAACAGCATTTCTGCAACTGTTGTAATTGTAAGTCAGATTTTTCACCCAGCAAATGTTCTTGTTAGTTCAATATGATACTGAGGTGTTATTTTATGTTCCATAAAAAAACTGCTCACTGCATCCTAAATGGGGTCATG
This sequence comes from Dissostichus eleginoides, assembly GCA_031216635.1. NCBI lineage: Eukaryota > Metazoa > Chordata > Actinopteri > Perciformes > Nototheniidae > Dissostichus > Dissostichus eleginoides. The sequence goes on along the minus strand of CM062286.1, from coordinate 20,776,745 downwards.
CTAAAGGTGGGAATACAGCAATAGTATGTTTAAATTTAAACTCGAAATTCAAAGAATGCTGAAAGACGTTTTATATGTACTTTAAAGGTCCCATGTCAGGGCCATTTCTACTGATCATAATTCCATTGTTGAGGTATACTAAAATAGATTTATATTGTGCAATTTTCCAAACTCACATTGGCTTCTCATACAGCATCTCTGTATAGTATGTGTATTCACTCTCTGTCCTAAACGGCCCCCCCTCCCTGTGAGCCCAGTGGCCGTCTGCGAGACAGCGAGACACAGCGAAACCCAGCCCGAAACCAGCCCGAAACCAGCCCGAGCACACACACACACCCGCAGCCTCGCCGTGTCCTGCCGTCTCAGGGAGGAGAAATCGGCGGAGCTGCAGCTGAGAAAAGATTGAGTGTGTGAGGAAGTCCGTGGATTGGTCAATTTGGACCGATCCAAGGACTTAACGTAACGGCTCCGCAGACGTAACGTAACGGCTCCACGGATTGGTCCATTTGGACCAATGGATCCATTTGTGTATGGGCACATCACTGTACCGAAAACAATGGAAAAAGATAAATCTCCAACGAGGCGTTCTGGGGCAGCATAGACAGGTCTTTTCTGTGTCAGAGTTTTACTCGCTACAGGGTGTACTTTGAGGGTTTGTGACTCTGCAGACCGTTTACATGCATAAAAACCTTCATAACACACAAGGGGACGGGTAATAACCGGAAAAGCATGACATGGGACCTTTAAAGAGACTCTATTGAAAGTCATACGACTCCATTGGACTCCTTTTTTTACTTCAGTAACATAGTGACATCACTATGTAACACTTGCGCTTCTATTGGCTAGCACTCCAGCACATTGTACGTGATTTGATAATGGGGCGGGACACCTTTAAGCGGTTGACCAATCAGAGCCGGCCAGCTAACCAATCAGAGCAGACGGGGCTCTGGTTTCAGACAGAGGGTGAAAAGAGGTGCTGCAGCACAGACAGTATGAGACAAATAAAGAGCTTTTTGAACATTAAAGCATGGAGACATGTCACAGTAGAGACACTAAATACAAATATGAACCTGAAAATATGCAGAATATGTCCTCTGTATTTTCGACAAAACTCATATATAGAAGTGTTTTTAGTGTGAGTCCATATACACTCCAACATGGCATTTTAAAAGGGAATGTGGGGTAATATTTGCTGCTCTCTACAAACAACATTGACTTTGTGCACATTATAATTTTTTTCCTATTTATTTTATATATTTAAGAATGTTTCCACTTGGTACCAACCAGGAACGCCTGGTTGGTAAATACCAAGGGGTTCCAAAAAGTGGAAACATTCTTAAATATATAAAATAAATAGGAAGAAAATTATAATGTGCACAAAGTCAATATTGTTTGCACAGAGAGTCTAAGTAAGCAGTAAGTGATGGACAGAGAAAAGGAAACAAATTACGCAGCAGATATGGAAGGGAGGGAGAGAGGGAGGAGGGAGGAGGGAGGGAGAGATTGATGTGTTATGCCCAGTCAGTGTTGCTGCAGTAGCAATTAGATAATAGGTTTGGATCAGCAGCACACAGCCTGCTTAACACCATTAGAGATTAGCCTGAGAAAGCTGTTTCACTGCCTGCTGAATGTAGACCTGTCTGGAACTCCTTTTTATCCGCATGTCTAACCCTGTAGACCCTAAATAACACATTGTACTGGCCTACTGGATACAAAAACCCACCTGTATTATGAAATGCATCTATTCTTTTAACCTTTTCATTTCTATGATGAGTAGGTGGTTCTGACATACACCATTTTGTACTCTTTTGTGCTTTTTGGAGACCTCAGCAGTGGGTCAGCAGGTGTCTTAGGTCTCTCCTCAGTCAGGTGACCAAGCCAGATCATTACCGCAGCCTCCAATATGGACTTCATCGCCCCCCTTTTTGCCACCTTCTTTAATTAAAGCAGCATGAGTGTTCTGCAGAGGGTGTGTCCAGTAAAGCACCATCTCCATGGATGCACAGAGAGCTCTCCACCTCTTGAACTGTTCTACCCAATGTTTTGTATATGGTCCCAACAAATAAATATATTAAATTCAAATAAATACCATGATAACATCTAATGAAAACCTCAGCATTAGAGCATAATGTACCTTAGCAAAAAGAACCCTCATTAGATTAGCCACTGGCATTCTGTCCTTGGTATTTTTGTTGCCAATCATGCATAACAATGCTGATAATAGGTGGTATTACGGGCGATACATTAACTGTGGGGCCTACTGCTGTCCTACTAGGCAGTGCCGATTCTAGAGTCTGTGGGCCCTAGGCAAGCATTCACTGGGGGCCCCTCGAACCAGCTTTTCATCACCACGCACAGCGTAGAGGGGGTTTCCCGACATGTCGTTGTATTAAATTAAAGGGTGTTTCATGTTGTCGTTGCTGTGGACCTTCTTAATCTACCTTCTTTGGGGGCCCCCTTCTGGTCCGGGGCCCCAAGCAGTTGCCTGCCTTGCCTGTCCGGAAGCGGCGGCCCTGCTACTAGGGCATTGCGTTCCAAGAATGCAGGGTTGTTGGTTGTTCCTAGAGCCTCTAAAAGTACAATGGGAACCAGAGCCTTTTCTTATCAAGCTCCTCTTTTGTGGAATCAGCTTCCAGTTTGTGTTCGGGCGGCAGACAGCCTATCCGTTTTTAAGAGTGCGCTTAAGACCTTCCTTTTTGATAAAGCTTATAGTTAGGGCTGATTAGATTCAGCCCCTAGTTTAGCTGCTATAGGCTTAGACTGTCTGGGGACACCTTACTTCTTCCTTCTGTCCGTCTGTACCTGTGTACTCTCATGTTCCGAATAACCCAGCTTCCCCCAAATTTCTTTTTGGTGTCTATATCTACGCTAGGATCCTGAGTCGTGGCTGATCCTGTTGCTGTGGTCCTGAGTCCTGGATCCTGAGTCCTGGATCCTGGTCCTGTGTCCTGGATCCTGCATCCTGCATCCTGAGTCCTGGATCCTGAGCCCTGGATCCTGAGTCCTGTGTCCTGGATCCTGAGTCCTGTGTCCTGGATCCTGCATCCTGAGTCCTGGATCCTGAGCCCTGGATCCTGAGTCCTGTGTCCTGGATCCTGCATCTGCATCCTGATTCCTGGATCCTGAGCCCTGGATCCCGAGTCCTGAGTCCTGGATCCTGTGTCCAGGATCCTGCATCCTGAGTCCTGGATCCTGAGCCCTGGATCCTGAGTCCTGTTCCTGGATCCTGAGTCCTGGATCCTGAGTCCTGGATCCTGAGTCCTGGATCCTGAGTCCTGGACTTCGAGTCGTGGCTGAACCTGTCACTGTGGTCCTGCCTGACTCTCATCATACTACTTCCCTGATGGCTCCCACAGGATTGTTGACATCCTCATGGATTCATCTTCTTATTATAGACACATGCATTTCCAAACATTTGGTCTACCTACGCTGTAAAATGTATTATCTCTTCGATTTACACACGGCATCTATTGCACGTCTGTCCGTCCTGGGAGAGGGATCCCTCCTCTGTTGCTTCCCTGAGGTTTCTCCCATTTTCCCCCATTAAACTGTGGGTTTATTTGGAAGTTTTTCCTTGTACGATGTGAGGGTCTAAGGACAGAGGGTGTCGTATTGTCATACTGATATTCTGTACAAACTGTGAAGTCCACTGAGACAAATGTAACATTTGTGTAACATTTGTGATATTGGGCTATATAAATAAACATTGATTGATTGATACACGTTTGATTAAGATGTTGAATCAGACACCCCTGACAAGGGCACCCAACCAGTACTCCTTTTTAAATAAGAGACTTTTTCCGTACTCTTTGAAATGAACGTTTCAAATGTTATATGGCAAATTCAATGTCCGTTGTTAGCTTTTTTCATAACCACACTAATGCAGAAATGGCAAACTGCGACAACCAGTGTAATAAAAAAAGTGCAAGTCCAATGTTGAGGGTCGCAGTCTTTATTAAAGATCACGTTAAGACGGCAAAACTATGTGTTAAGGTTACAAATAAATGTGGGTTAGGTTGAAATCCTTACATTTGCTACATAATGTAAAATACTCCCTTTGCTTACGTCAGTTAAAATAACCCACCATTGACTTTTGGTGGTCACATGAATTCCAGTTTGCTGGGGAGGTCTGTCTGTGTTTCTTGGAACCAATCCATCCTGCCATCCCATCCCACCGTAAGCAGACTATCCGTCTTTATACTTCACTGGACTCCCTCCTTTGCACCTGTCATGATCACTACTATCGCTACACGAACCCTTCTTGTATTTTGGTGGGTAAGCAACCATGTCAATAGATAATAACGGCATTCTGAAGTTACTTTTACCATTAGCTTCTAACCCATATCTAGGACCAATGGAAGCAGCCATGTGTTGGACTGGTCATTGAAAGTAAGTTATTTGCATAAAATAAAAGTAATTGTAACTTTTCATCTACTACAGGATCACTCACAATGCTAATGAATGGATTGATAGTACATACATCATAGTGGTTCTTCATCAATGTCATTAGAAGTATTCATGTTTTGATCCAACCTTCCAAAGGACAGTAGATGGATATTAGTTACTAGCTAAATCTCGTAGAAGACACTTGAGATGAATATGTTTTGTATATGGTCCAAACAAATAAATATATTAAATTCAAATAAATACCATGATAACATCTAATGAAAACCTCAGCATTAGAGCATAATGTACCTTAGCAAAAATAACCCTCATTAGATTAGCCACTGGCACTCTGTCCTTGGTATTTTTGTTGCCAAACATGCATAACAATGCTGATAATAGGTGGTATTATGGGCGATACATTAACTGTGGGGCCTTTCATCAATCAAAGCCAATAAAATTATGTGTTTTCATTGCCTTTGAAAGCAGTGCCCTTATGGCTGTAGTGGGCTTTTAAGACATAATTAATGCTCTTGTGTAGATGGGTACTACTAATACACATCATGTTTCTAGAGAGCGTCGTCACTAAGGTTGCTATGATCTATATTGTGCTATTCCACAATAGTGGTGGGAGTGTGTGGGAGAGAAACTCCCTCTACAGGGATTTTAACCTTTGGAGACCATTTACATGCACACAAACCTATAGAACACACTACAGGAAATACAAATGGGGCCCCTTTAATGCAGCCTTAAGGAACAAGTCAATAATATGAAATAAACATAATAAAAAGAGGTGGTAGGTTTGTGGCTAACACAAAAGTACAGCACTAGCTTGGGAAGAAATTAAGAATGGGCATAGATAAAGAAATATTTAGTACAATTTTCATTAACATTATAAAGCTGTAAGGTAACTTCTGGAGAAAAAAAAAAAACCTCTTGGAATACAAAGAACTTATAGTTGCTCTGCTCCCAGGAACCACTCCCACAGCATTCTTATGTTTCATGTAATTCCTATTTCAATCACTGCCAATGTCAAGAGTTTACAGTAAGTGTTTAATCAAAAGTGAAGGGATCAAATAGATAGATCCAGTTTCTACTCCACAATCATCAGCTAGATAAATGTATGCTTAGGCCATTAGGCAGATGGATGGATTGTTGTGTGCAGCAGTGTGGATGACAGTGAACAGTGTGTGCACTTTTAGGGCAGACCGTATTGATTATGTAATATACAACCAGTGGTGCTGCAATGACTCCTTCTTAATTCTCTGAGAGCTTGTTTGCCATTATGCTGAGACAGATACTGTAATGGAGAGGGAGAGAGGGATGGGGATAGAGAAGAAGAAGAGAAGGACCGAATGAGATTAATACGACAGGGGAGGAGGAACCGGCTGCATATTTGTGTGTTTGTGTGCTCACAAAGCTTTCTTCTGCTGGCTTCAGTTTGAACACAGCCTTTATCAGAGAGAAGCAGCTTTCAGTAAACTCACTGGGTGCCTGTGTCCGTTGATAAAAGCCAAACTGTGCGCTTTTTGAAGATTTTTGCTTCCCTTTAATTCCTACGGTTTTCACTTGTTGTTAGCAAATTACTTAATTTGATTGTATAGTGTTTGGTCAAAGGCATTAACTCAGTTATTAGCAGATATCAGGTCTAAACCACTGGACTACAGGTCATTTGACTGTAAACGATCTCTAAAAGAGTTGCATTGTTTTCGGATTTAGACTATAACAGGAGAACTCATTCAAGACCTGATGTGTCATTTTATTATTTATGAAAAGTGACATGTATCAGATATATCTTAGCAGTTATATCTTAGTGATAGTTCTTAGCAGCGCATAACTGCCTATTTTTTGAGGATTTAACATAGAATTGCTTTTTTTTCTCTTTCTATTTTGTGGTACGTATGAAAAAGAAAGAGAGGCAATGTAAATGTTGCCTTTTTTATATGGTAGAAAACTATTAAATTGCACAATTTAATAATTTATATTTACATGTGGCATAACCAATCTGAAAGGAAAGAAAATGGAGAAGAAATGGAATGGAGGGAGAAATAGAAGTCAACGGCTGGCGCTGCTGATATTTATGACTGTCTGTGCCTGGTTGATGATGTCATCAGTTTCAGAGGAAAATGTGTGAGAAAGTGAGGCAGATTAATTAATATCTTCAGACTTGATTGATGTAACAGTTTGGGGTGTCACTCATAGACATGATTATTTATATGGAAATCAAATGTGATTAATATAAGTTAAACCCCAGATGGGCCTAGCAGAGAGAAGGGACTCTCACATGACAGCATGAGGTGTGTGTGTTTGTGCGCCTGTGTGTGTATTTGTGTGTGTTTTAATGTACCCTGAGGAGAGGAGAGAGGTGGGACAGGTCAGATTCAAGGCACTTATATTGATTAAAACCTCCCTCTGCTGCAGTGCCTTCTCTCCTCATGTCTTATCTCCTGTCTCCTCATCTACCCTTTCCTCTCCTCCTTCTTCCCCTTCCCTTTTCAGAGAATGCTGCAATACACCAAGTGTGTTTAAAAAAGGCAAAAATAGTGAGACTCCTCAATGCTCACATATGAAGCTTTATTTTAATTGTATATGTGTATGTGCTGTCGATTGCACACAGTTTTCCTTTACAATGAGCATTTCCCTACTAACAAATGCAAGTAAAGTGGGATCAGAAGCCTAACTGTTAATTGTAGAATGCAGGTGTTTAGACTACAGCAACACTGTATTTTAGACTTTTTTGCAGCATCTATCAAACACGCACAATTGATTCCTAAATCAGAAACAAATAATTTAGAAAACTTAACATTAAAGGTGGGGTAGGTCATTTTGGAGAAACCAGCTCGAGTGCGCTAGAATTTGAAAATACACAACCGGAAAAAATCTGCCCCTTCCTTCAGACTTCCTTACAGAGCCTCTCCTCCAACACACACGAACGCGCACATGACCAATGAGGGCACGAGATAAGTTTGTGCACAGATGGAAGGCTGACAGGCAGGTAGGCCATCCAGTTATTTTTGCGGGCGGCTAAAATGATTGGTCGTGCTTTTTACAGCACTATGGCTTCCACAGATTAAAAATGTTTATGTATTTATTGTCAAAGCATTTAATATATTCATTGCTATCGGGATGTTAAGAGCATTCAATGGAATATAACAAAAAGTGTTTCTGAAATAAATTACATACCCCACCTTTAAATGTCTATTAAATAAGGTTTTTATTACATTTACTGTCATTGATTTATCGTCTTATATTTAAATGTTTTTTCTTTTCTTTTTTAAATGACACACACCGAAATATTCAGTTCCAGTTTTGTCACTTTCAAAAAAAAAGTGCTCTATAGATTTTATTATTATTTTATCATGGTTTTACAATAGATATCCTTGTAAATACCCCCAACAAAAAAATGGGTTACTCCATCAGCCAAAAAATCTTGCTCTTAGATCTCGACGCTCCACTATTTTCACCAGCAGTGTGTTTGTTGCTGCTGAGAAGGCAGTGTACAGTGTGTTTATTTGAGCGTTGTGTCTCTGTTGTGTAGCAGTTAGAATGATGGAGAAGGATACTGTAAAGTGAATGGAGCAACACAGCTTAACGTCTACGGAAGCTTCCTCCATTTTGAACTTTCCAGCTCTCCTCTCGAAGGTCAGCTCTGTGAGGAGCAATGGCACACATTTGAATATTACATTTGATGCACGAACATCACATGTATTTATTTTGGCCTGAGCAGTTATTGCTGCCGAGCCTTTGGTAGGTTTTTACCGTCTTTCAGCTCCTTATTTTGGTTTTCTCCGCCACAACTTCACTGCTTGGGTTCAGTCTGGATCCTCTCATCAACCTTGTTTCCCGGATCCAGCAGCTTTCTCAGTCAAAGCGCTCTGATAAACCCACTGTGCCCCCTCAGCAACTAACAGCACAAAGACTAGCTAGTGATCATCAAAATCAGCTTTATTGCCAAGTAGGTTAACACATACAAGAAATGGGTCTTGGTCTACATGGTGCATATATAAACACAGTTAAAGAAGAAGAAAAAGTAAGATAACATCCAAAAAATAAAACGAAATAAACTATTATACGTCAAGACATAGAAAAGTATTTACATTACATGAAATATAGATATACAAAAAAACTATGTGCAGTATACTATCGCAAGTACTTGGAATAATAACATCAAATCAAATATCTGCAGTATAGTTATGGAAGTGGATGATAGGTATCGTGTGTACAAATATGCAAAGTATTTGGATGGTTAGGGTTAGGGTTAGGGTTAGGGTTAGGCAATACTTAAATTAAACTAATAAAAACTGGAGCATCAGGATTTGAAGAGCTAGAGAGCTTTATACTGAACATATAAGGATCTCTATTCTAAAACTGACAAATACAATAACAACAATCAAATCCATAGAGCACTTTTTAAAGTTACAAAGTGCTGTACGTTGTCTGAACAAAACATTTCAGGACTGCAGTTACTTGAATTCTGACAAGTACAAAAATGATAAGAAACAAAAACATTTATCTAGAAAACTACAATGTTATAATTAGTCATAGAAACAATGGATCAACATAAGACCCAACTTTTGATAACAGCATTACAGAATATGACAAGAAAAACAAGTAAACAAGCCAGGGTTTTGTGAGAGTTATAAACTAGAATCACCCTTTAAACTTGTTGACCTTATCTTTATTGTCATAGCGACATCCCCTGTGCTGATTTTTTGTCAAAGCACTTAAGATATTCATTGCTATCGGGATGTTAAGAGCATTCCATGGAATATAACAAAAAGTGTATCTCGAGCCGGTTTCTCAAACTTACCTACCCCACCTTTAAAGCATACAAAATAAAAGTAGTAATTCTGCTAAGTAATACTTACTTATTTTGCTATAAGTAGCTAAAGCGGTTATGGAGAAAAAAATACATTATTTCTCTTTGTAGTGAAGTAGAAGTAGAAATGACTAAACGGATATACTCAAGCCCAATACTTGAGTAGATATAGTGAATTACTTTCCACCTCTGCTCATAGGAAGTTGGCCAAAAATGTACTATTCTAAGAAACAATTCTTTATCTTCTAATTTTCTTGTCTGTGAAATGTGACTGTTTTTCCTTTTTGTCCCCCCATGGCCCCTCGTCCTATTGTAAAGCGTCCTTTGGTTTCATGAAAGGCGCTATATAAATCCAAGTTAATATACAGTATACATATTACATTTGCATTTAAATGCTAAGGATGGGTTTAGATTTTGCATGGGCCAAATTGCTTTGCTCTACCCACAGAACGTATTGACACATTTTCGGGAAGTCTGCCTAAAATTGTGCACAAGACAACCGGTATAATCTTTTCATTTGATGGAATGGTGCAGCGCAAATAACAACTAAATAACAACAAATAAGAAACATCCTATAGCTTCACTGAACAGCTAGTAAAAAGTAACCGTTTATGATGATGAAATAGGATTATTTTCCTAAAAATAAGGGGACATGAGAGGAAATTGGAAACTAAAGTGTCAAATAAAGGCATTATGTTATTTTGTTGTCATTTGAAAACTCCTTCACAGAGACATGCACCCACAAAAAAAACATTGCCACAATTCTAAGTGTGACTTCCGTCGTATAAGCCTGTGGTATGGTTTGCAGAACAGTTGTTGTCTCCAGTGCCAATATAAACGGCCAACAGTTGTCCCTTTACAAGCCTGGAGCGGAGTGTGTGTGTGTGTGTGTGTGTGTGTGTGTGTGTGTGTGTGTGTGTGTGTGTGTGTGTGTGTGTGTGTGTGTTTGTGTGTGTGTGTGTCTGGAAGTAAACTCAACCAATCCAGTGCTTTATTTTGGATGTAAGAGGTCAGGGTCATGGTTGGAGTTGGGGTATGCCAACATTACTGAAGCAGGTGGGCTTTAGACAGAATCGGTAGGGAACAGTGGTCAGGACTGTTTTTTGGCACAAGCTACACATGTATTGCAGAAAAAACACACTATCTGTGTACTACTATCTATTTTACAAGAGCAATGTTGATTGTTCTTTTCACTATAGCTCAATGATCAGTTATGGAGCCACACCCAAATAATAGTCATAGTAGTTAGAGGTCACATATATATGATTTTTTTTGTCAGTCAAATAAATAATTTCCATAAATTTGTAAGCATGTATCACCATTTTCAGATGATTTTTTTTTTGCAAAGGCATAGGTAAACAGGGTGCACATACTTTATAGTCACATATTAACATACAGGGCTGAGTTCTTTGGTAAATAATAATCTGATCCTCTTACGCTTACGCATACAAATTGTAATAGTTAAGTGATTTAATAAATAAAAAGCTGTTTCGTGTGACAACGGGGGATACTCATGTTGGTAGTGGTTATAATTATGCAATTTATTATTGTGAATTCATAAGCATTTGAGCGGCTGATAATATTTCCTTAATTTTTTCATGATTCACCTGGATGTTAATAATAATTAATGTCCTAATAAGAATTCATTTCAGTACAATGTTCTGTGTTTTAGTAGCATCTTCTTTTTTCACAATCAGTCTATTACAGTGGGAACCTTTTTTAGATATTTATTGTGAAAAGGCATGTACAATAAACCACATGTCTTCAAAGAAAAAAAATCAAATAGGGCAGGTGCATACAGAAGACAAGAATAAACATAACACAAATTACAAGACATTAAAGTAATAAAGTATACAACAAAGGGCTAGGGCTTTTTGAATACATCTTATATTTCAATTGTGCTTAAAAGTGAAATTGCAATTATTATTTTTTCATTAATTTAAGGGCTAAATAAAGTAATTGTGAAATACATAAAAGCACAGTGGGCATTTAACACATGGGTTTGACAGGAGAATCAAACAGTGTTCTCGCGAGAGTTGTTTGTACTATGTTTACTAGCAGTATTTATTAGCAGCAGTCTCCCTCAACCGTCACTGTTCTACGGACCGGCCGAGCGAGTGTTCAGTATCCGCGCTGCTGGGAGGAGGCATTACCGACATTTCGTCTTTGACAGCCGGCTGGAGACACCTCTGCTTCAGGAAACATTTTAACTCGCCCACAAACCACAGTCCGGTGTCGCTGTGTTGCTCTTCTTGCATACTGAGAAGAGGAAGAAAGAAAGAAACAAAGTCATCGGCTCGGGTTTGCTCCGCAGCGGTAGCCAGGTAAGACAGAACCGAAACAGTAGTACCGAGCTTTTAATGAATATCAGCTGTCGGTCTGTATTAGCTTTCATCTATTAACCCAGCGCAAGCTTCCAACCCATGTAGCTCGTGCAGTTTTAACAAGATTTACCTCGTGCACGACTGATGCGATGCCCTTTAATCTTTGCCTCATCAACGGTAGCCATGGTTACTCACCATTTCTCCAGAACCAGTACCAGGTCAGACTATGTACGTGCGTTTCTCCAACACCAAATCCCGTATAATATTTGTGCAATTTAAGGTTCAATTGTTTATTATTAAAACTACATAGCTTTTAAAATATGTTTTGGTATCAAGCCTGAATCAAAAGGCGTAGTTTGTCTTATCGGCAGGTAGATATGCTCTGAAAAATAATTAGTTCGAGTGAAATTGTATTGTAACTTGCTCAATATATAGGGTACTGCCCACAAGCGTGTAGGAATAGCATATTACACACATACATACACACACAGGCATATGTTTTCCGACAAAGAGACATTACATTGTTACGAGAATAAATGTAATTGTGCGACATACTGTTTTCTCTGTGGGGGGTGATTAACACGGCAGGATATGTTATAGCTGGAGAGACTGTTCGGGCAATCGATGTGTGACGTGCCTCAATGGCGAGACGCATGTGGCCGCTGTGTGTTGTTGGTGTCTTCTTACGTCCACTTTATCTGTCTCTATGTCTCTCTCACATACATGAAGACAATATACAGCAGGCTTTTAAATGTGCATGTTCTGGTTTGCAGAGGACGATGATTGATTATTTCCTGCAAAAGTGTGCATGCTCTTGGTGGTTACATGCTTTATTCACAGCAGATTATTATACTGAGGCCTTTCTAATATTTCTAACAATATCTCCAAATGGTTCTTATTGTCTAACTCAGCATCTTTACCCAGTCGCAGGCATTATTGAGCTTCTATTACATGATATTCTAACTAGTGGTAATATTGTTGCTTTACAAGGTGCTGACAGGGCATTTTTGTAAATTGTAATTTGGGTAATGTCTATTTTTTTATCTCTAATATTTTATGCATGCCTCTTAATTCATATCTTGCTCTTTTTGGCTCTGCTGTAATAATGTAAAGTTCCCCTCGGCGGGACGAATAAAGGTATTCTGATTTGTATGTCAGCCTGTAGTAGGATGCAGTTAAATATTAAAATAATTAAAGAAGCTGTGTTCTTTCAAATAGCATATTCTGTTTAATGTCTCCAGTATGTCTGTCTGATGGCAGATCAGATCTCCACCGGTGTTGCACATTGCATAACAGTCAGGGCTTTCATGGAGCTGCATGTTGGCTGAACCCAGTGGATAGGTAAGCTGAAGAGAAGATGATATGTTAGAGTCCCTGTTTGTGTGGTTAAAACAAAGTGGCCCTTCTCTCCTCCCTCTCCGCTGCTGCACTTCGCTGTAGCCTGAATTTATTGCCTCTGTAAGTCATAACAGTTAATGCAGTCTTGGCAGCGGGCAGTGCACATTCCCTATCTGCATTCTCAGTGGAATGACTGCCAAAGTGTAATCGATGCTGCAGGTTTTACTCATTTATTAAAAGTTGTATTTGCATGCAATTTCTGTAGGAGGGATACTTTCTTTGAGTGAATTCTGACTCTGCATTTTTGCTCTCTCTAGGGAGCAGTCGCACTTAGTGGTTCTGTTTAGTTTGACAAGCTTAGATGATTAAATGATACGGCTGGTGTGATTTTAGAGATTTACTTATTTGGACACTTGGACCCATTGGATCCTATAGAAGGCTCAGAAATGTAGCAAAACATACACCAATTTCCAGCTCAAACAGGGGTGCATTTATTGAGGACTATTTTAACCTTTGGTGCCCTAGTGAGTATTCCTTACAGCTGGACAGTGTATGTGGTCCATCTGTCCATATGTATAATATTTTATGGAGCATATTAAAATACAAGAACAGACTTTATCAGCTTGGTTGCTTTTGGAAAGGGTTTACAAATCTTGAATCTATGGAGACACTAACAGATATACCCCACTCCAGTAACAGCACCAATGCATTTTATAATGTATTGTATTTTCATCATATTTATGACATATTGGATTCTGTTGCCTATTTTGCAATGTGATATGGCTCTATGCTTGAACACGATGTCAAGTTAGAGTCAACATTTAGCTCACTGTTCAGTTTATGGATGATTTGATCTAATTTTGATAAGCGTGATCACATAATATCAAAATCTAATAAAAACATTCTTGCACATTTAAGCTGATACCATGTAAAAACATAGTATTAGCAATTCACAGTTTCCAAAGTACACTACTGCAGGGGAAGCTTGACTTGTAACCTGCACAGCCAGTGGGTGGGTTAAGTGTCAGGACAGAAAGCAGAGAACAGTTTCATGTTGGAGTGGGCAGAAAAAAGACTCTGTTTATACTGTAGCTGCATGGGCGATTCTCCATATTAACATTCTGCCATGATATGGAGCCAGGCGGCCCCTCAGTCATAAAGGATGTTACATTTCTGCTGTCAACCAGCAATGCCTGTAATGATGTAAATTCAGGCCACACACCAAAAGAGTTAGATAACAATAAAAACTCTACAATGCCAGACATATGCTACAGTTTGCTTATGATGAAAAATACAATATTTAGTGTAATCTTACAAAACAAAACAAAATATCGCACCACAATAGCCTTCTGTTTCTATATTTCAAGTCACTTAAGAATCAAAATAAGGGAATCTACATTTACACCTCCTTCTGACTCCTGAAACCAGAGGGCTACATGTCTGTGCACTGCATCTGATGTGTATTTACAGTTTATTGGTAGTGGCAGGACTGATCAATTGCCTAATCAATAAGGGAAGTAGTTGGCTTAGCTGTCATCGTTTTTGCTAATGGGTCTCCTAAATGAATCAAAGATGATAAAGCTGGATGGATTCCAAGGAAAGGGAAAAACTCGACTTTAGGTCTCTTCTGTTTACTTTTCCCTTGCACACAACAACAATTTTGGTTTAAGAAAAGTTTTCAAGAGGGTTATTAATAATCTCTGTGTTAAAGATCAGTTTGAAAGCTGGGTTATGTGACAATACATTTTGTCAAAAGATATATGTGTACAGTTGACCCCCATCGTGTTGCCCTTTTATGGATCAGATTTTATCCTGAAGAATAAATAATAAGAAAGTCCATATTGGACTCTGGTTCTCTTTCCCATCAAAGGTCAGCACTGTCCATGTCCAAGTACCGTGAAAACAACCCCTGACATTCAGAAGGAAAGGATTATTCTCTGCAACCACATGAAAACAGAGTTCAGGATATGGATATGAAGCTTCTGTTCAGTTTGGTTTGATGGTTTCTGTCTCGGACAGTGTTCCCACAGCTCGCAGTATAACATGTATGCAATATAGTGCTCCGAAAAACCAAAATGGAAACACTATGTAGTCAATTGTAGAGTGTTTATTGTCTGGGTAATAGTGCGTAAGTAAATTAGGTTTCAGACACGCAACGAAAAAACGGAAACTTTGATTTTAATTAAATCTATTATGTCAACAGATTTAGTTGAAAGCAATAATTTTAAGTAAAAAATATTAGGTTCAACTTCATATTATTGCTTAATTAATGTCAACCTTTCAGTTTTTTCGGTGCAGCCTTGAGGTTATTTCCGACTTTCAGACATTTTGAGTTTTTCTGATGTATTTCAGTTAAGGACTACTCAATATCTCCCTGTATGAGTGTTTATTTCTTTTTATCGCTGTTAGTGGGAAACATAAGATGGCTGTACTGCAAAATGTAAAATTCCAGTGATTTCCCCCGCTGCTGTCTGTCTGTCACAGAGGAGCTGAAACGCTTCACTGGTTTGATGTACTGTATATATTACACTGTTACAGCTCGTTCTCACTCTGCAAGCCTTTCTCTACATATCTGTTGGGATAAGCTACTCTGACTTTACTAACAACTTACAGTGCCTTACTTTGGATTCAAAGCAGTAAAGCCAATCATTGGGAATAATCATAGCACATACATTTCCTTTCAAGGCATTACTTTAAATTATGATATTGAAACATTGTAATATAGTGAAGTTACTGGAAACTCAATCAAAATATAGAATGTTTTATCAGATGAGCTAAGCGCCTTAATTGAATAGAAGACTAATTGGTCATTTTGTGCAATACTATTGAAATTTGCCAAAGAATGTGCAACTTAAAGTTGTGAAATGTAGAATTGTACCTATACCTAGCGCTGCAATTTAACATTATTTGCATCTATCAATAATTCTTTTTAAATAACTGTTCTACTTCTAACATAGACAGTGAAACCGAGTGTATAGAGCCTAAACTGCTTCCTGCACCATCCAGTCTTTCCTCTGTCTCTGTACTGAACAGTGGCACAGTCACTAATCCCCTGAGCCTTCCAACTCTCCCATTTTGTTGTTGGAGCTTATTTCATCTTTCCATGTGATTTAAATGTTGTTTCTATATTTAGAATACTGTAAAGTTGCAGGTGTCTGGACATATTTAAGAAAAGCTGGAGCAGATAACAGAAAATTGTCAAAGCTGATGAGACAAATACATTTCAGGTATCATTTTAAATTGCTGCTCTAGCTGTTTAATTATTTTTAATATTTTTCTAGTTCTCTACCTGTGTTTTTAATTCTTGTTTTTATGCACCACGAAACCAAGTCAAATTCCGCGTATGTGTAAACCTACCTGGTAATAAACCTGTTTCTGATTCTGAATATATGCAGTAACCTGCAAATTAGACTTTTAAGGAACATTGGTGTGCACAATATTATAATGATCAACAATGTAGGGAAGGCTTATCCTTCTTTAGCCTTCATTATCTGCCACCCCTGACCTCACTCATTCAATTACAATCTTTTGACAAAGAAGGTATTCTTGAGGTGTTCCAGTCTGGTTTAAAGACAATGTTATAGCACTGAATCTGCACTTTGAAAAGGTCTCAACAATCTCTTATTGTCTCTAGGGATTCCACCATTCTTATGCTTTTTGATCTCACAGCTGCACTCGACACAGTAGACCATAGAATCCTCATCTCTCGCCTGGAGCTCTGTGTTGGCATTAAAGGTACTGCTCTGGAGTGGTTCAGGTTTGACTTTTCTGACACAAATTGTTCTGTCATCCTTGATGACTCTGTTATCCATCAGTGCCTCTCCATTGCGGAGTCCCTCAGGGTTCTATTCTTGGGCCAATGCTTTTTCCATTTGAATGCTCCTCTTTCTCAGAAAATACTGCATCTCATTCTGATATTTGGACCCAGTGGTGCAGGTGATCTCCCTCATACCAACCCTTGTTGCCTAGAACCTACACAATTTAATTGTGTAAATAGACAGTATTGTTTTACTAAAAATACTAAGTAATTAGATTGCTTTTAAAATGTTATTGTTCGCCAACTAATCATTAAATGGGCTAGCTTCAACATTTTTTCTTACCCTTTACGAGAACATTTCAATCAGGTCCGCTGACCAGTTGCTTATGTTTGTTCCAATGGTCAAGGTTGGAGCAATGGTGAGATAGTGGGTGTTTCTCAATGTCGAGTAAGGCTGCTCCAGAGCCACTATTTCAAGCATACTACGTCATCGAGTGCCGCCGAAGGACTGTTCCATTGTCCAGGATACTTGGAATTCTACCGAGCCCGGCGTACTTCGTAGCGAGACATTTCGAGGCTGCACATGTGTAGACTCCGTGGTCTTAAAATCCCCACAATGCTTTGCGCACGGACCAATTTCCCCAAATCTGTTGCGGAAAATGTAAGGCGGGGCCTCTCATATGACGCACACCTGCACACTGGCTCGCCTGTTCCACTCTTTGTTTTCCGAATGCCAGGAAGTATTCTTGCCTCGCTTCTGAAGCAAGTGACTCGGAAGACATGTGCTACCAAGCAAGCGTACTCGACATTGAGAAACACCCAGTCTCTTAGTATTTGGGAACCATGCCTTTTAAACACATCTTCACTTTAGTATTTCCTTTTAGGTTTTGTTTGTTTATTGTGTTGTGTCTTTGTACAGCACATCGGTCAATCGTTGTTGTTTTTTAATATACTTTATAAATACATTTGAATTGGATATAGATAGTGGAAGCAACTATTTACAGGTCTTTTAGGAAATCCTTAAAATAAACACTCACATTTTTAGTGTACTATTTTTCTGAAAAAGAGCTGGTTTTCAAATGTATTGATACACGTGTAGCTGTATAGTGTCTTCCAGTGATATTGACTTCTCTTTCCAGTGTTTTATCCTAAGAGACACATGACTTGTGCGCGCCCCCAGTGAAACCAATCCTCCTGTGATCTTCATACACAAATTCCTCAGTCTAATTTGAGAAGTGACACACTTTCTCCCACCCAGTCTATGGCCCCTCTACTCAATCTCCCCCTCTGCCTTCCACTCTTATTTCCTCACCCCCTGGGATTCCTCCTCTTTCTACCCCCATCTTTTTTGTCTTCATCTATTCTTTTCTCTTTTCTCAGGGACCACCTTCAAAAGTTATCCCAGATTAAAGTTGCATTAGTACATTAGTGATTTTAAAGGAATAGTTCAAGATTTTAAGAAACACATTTAAATATTATAATATCTGCTTTTTTCAGCTTTGACAAAAAGTGTTGTCTATGGTATGCTCACTACAGAGGACACTTATGATTTATTTTAAAAACCAATGCTATTGAGTGTTAGTTAGAGTCATTTAGTGATATGTGGCTAGCTTAGCTTAGCATATTCTTTTTTGGAAGCAAGGGGAAACAGACTAGGGGTGTTTCTCAATCTCGAATACGCTTGCTTGGTAGCACATGTCTTCCGAGCGTCTTGCTTCAGAAGCGAGGCAAGAATCCTTCCTGGCATTCGGAAAACGAAGAGTGGAACAGGCGAGCCAGTGTGCAGGTGTGCGTCATCTGAGAGGCCCCGCCTTACATTTTCCGCCACAGATTTGGGGAAATTGGTCCATGCGCAAAGCATTGTGGGGATTTTAAGACCGCGGAGTCTACACATGTGCAGCCTCGAAATGTCTCGCTACGAAGTACGCCGGGCTCGGTAGAATTCCACGTATGCTGGACATTGGAACAGTCCTTCGGCAGCACTCGATGACGTAGTATGCTTGAAATAGTGGCTCTGGAGCAGATCGACATTGAGAAACACCCTAGGTGTAGGTTGGTACTAGACGTAGCACTACACCTGTAGCACTACACCTACCAACATCTCTAAAGCTTACGTTGCTTGTTTTGCACCGGCAGCTAAATACACTTTTGTGCTTTTTCAATCAATAGTCCCAACCCTTACATTTTATTTATTTATTTGCAAACCTGTTATCAAAAAATTGCATTTCCAGAGACAGAGCAACATTAGCATTCATGTCTGTCTGGCTGCTAAGTGTGTAATGATTCTCAAAATCCAGTTTGGTTTCATTTAGTTTGGTGGTGGATATGATCAAGGTATTGTTACTGTACTGTAAAAACAGCTGCCTGCTGCTTTTGCTTCTGTTGCTGGAAATAAGGTTGATGAGAGTGGAGTTTGCTGGCTGTAAAACAATAATACAGGAATTTAAAGAGACCACAAAGTAGAGCCAAGAGGAACTGCATAGTTGCTGATTACTCAAAAATAAAAACAACAGACATGTTGCATGTAAATATTAGTCAGTGAAATTCTGTGGATTTGGGCAAAAGTGGGGACAAAACAAAACAGATTCCTAAACTGAAACTCTTTATACCAGTTAAAACCCATTCATAAATTGGTTTGAGCATCAAATAATCATATAGCCTTCAATTATATATCAACTTAGCTTGTTATGGCATGTAATCCAAGCTCGAGGTACTGCTCAGTATTCAATGTTAACATCTGTATCCAACCACCTTAAAATGTCTCACTATTTGGCATCTTCTCATTTTAAATAAACCTCCGTGCAGTTTTCATGTAGGAGGACTGAGCATCTGTCAAATCAAGGTATACTGTATATATTTTAACTTTGATTTAAACAGATACATTTAAACAGAGTATGAACAGGCCTTCTCCAGGACCCACTGGCTCCTCACCAGTTCCATCCTCTCCTCTCCTTTCATCTCCTCTCGTTTTCCAGCATCCTTTTTCTTTACTTCCCAGCAGCCTCACTCTCCCTCCTCTCTTTCACCTTCTCACCGTTGTTCCCGCCACGCAGCTGTCACTGCTATAAATAATTACGATGCGTACACACACACATACACTCTTCTATGAAAAACATCTTTCCTTCTTCCATGCATTCCCTCCCCCTTCCCTCTATCCTACATGAGATCCTCCCTTGAGTTGTTTATGTCTTACAACTAGAATTGAAAACAGTGTGTTGGAACATCGCTGGGTCCGAGTTCAATCTTTGATTTTCATTTGTTCCACTGTTATGTTTTTTGATACCTCCAGAACATACAGGGCTCAGCAGTTAGCTCATTTCCTTCCTGTAGTGAAATACATACGACGGCAGCCCCTCGTGTTGCCCACCGCTGAATTTTGCTTTACTGAGCCGGTGCAAAAGGGCATCTGAGTCCACATTCCCAGACCTTTAAGTTTGTCCAGTGCTACAGACGTGTCTCCACTAGTGTGCATCATAGTTTGAATAAGCAGCTTAATTGGCCAAAAAATGTGTGAGAGAAATTGGTTTGTATTATGTTTCATAAAGTTCTGCAGTCGTAGTAGTAGTTGTTCATTTGCTGCCCACATACAAGAAACAACATTTCCCGCCACAAACCAGGAGCCTGAATCCTTAAATGGATGGAAAACGAGACGATTGCATTCAAATGAAAAAGTCAAATGAAATGAAACTGTAATTTACTCGTCAACATCACAGATTAAATGTGAAATAGAAATTGGTGCATGTGTGTTGTGGAGTAACAGGGGACAGAGGAACAAAGTGAAGCCGTCTGCAGCGCTGTTGTTACTGTAATGTCTCCAGCTGGAGCTGCACTGTTAGTACTGGCTGAAGCATTTATCCTCTGTACGCAGGTCTTTTCAAATGAAACAGACTTATGGAGTGAGTTCAATTGTTGGCACTGGTAGCTGGAACTTGGTTGTAAAGTGCTGTAATATGTGTTGGCTTGTTGACTAGCACCAGACTTTGCCTCTAATCTGCTCGTCTCTTGGTGATTGGATACAATATACACAACATTCATACATTTCATCTTACAATGATAAATATTAGTTTATTAAATTTGAGATGCAGATTAACTACAAAATAAAAAAGTGTGTTTGCTGTATAATATTCGTGTTAATACAGAGGTCAAATTCTCAAATATAATTAACAATCCTTTCGAACTGCAGGAATCCGTTTTTTAGACTCTATTCAATGTAACCAGACTCCCATGAAAAAAACTGTAATTATACCTTGAAGAACACTAAAGAAAATGGGTTAGTTTGTTTGTCTGTTGTTTGTTTTATTGTGTATCTTTTGTTTGGGTTCACCAACAATATTCCTAAAGAGGCCCTATTTAGCTTTTTTGGGTGTTCCCTTTCCTGTAGTGTGTTATAGGTTGTTTGCATGTAGATGGTCTCAAAGTCTACGATCTCAAAGAGGGAGTTTCTCTCCAACACACTCACGTAACTCGTGATTCTGCCATTGCTTTTAAATGTGCAACAATGCTTGGAGACAGTTGTCTCCCCACCTGTCAGGTTGGAGGCTCTTGTTTATGTTTTGCAACGTATGGTTGTCATAGTGACAGGATTAGCTTGGAGGTGCTGTAAGGGATAGGGGGCAGCTGTGTGTGTGTTTGTGTGTATATCGATACTATTTCTGAACACGCTCCCTCCCGGTTGTATAGAGAATCTATTTTGGTGATGTCACCTTTCTCTGTCCCTCACACACACATTTACACAAACAGGCTGGTAATATTATCAATGGACTTCCAACATGTTTTCCATCATGGACAGTGTGAGTCAAAGTTGATTCCCTATGTCTTTTTTAAGTTACACAGATTCTTTTTAAATCAGGCCTGGCCACATCATATTGTCCTATTTAAACAAATGTCTCCCAATATTAACAATACTTCAAGTCCAAAGTATAAATATCCCGCTCATATCTTCACTTTAACATCAAACCACATAGTGGAGATTGCTTTTTTCAAGCTGTTGATATGAAATATTTTCACTAGGATGCATTCACAAACAAACACATGGTTATTTTCATAGCACACAGATTATTGACTTTGACCCCATAGCTGTATTTATGGGGGTTAGACCCTATAAATTGCATCCATTCCAGACCACCAACAATAGTATCCCAGTATCCCCAACTGTTTTCTTAAACCCAGGATATGCATCAGTCACAAGTCTGAGTCTTTGAAGTGGAATATAGCTCACGTGTGAAGTCTTTGTAGAATGGTTCAGACTTAGCAACAATACAGCTATTTGTAGAAATGTCAGTACAGATGAGTTGTATCCTCTTGAGTCATTAATGAGGGCATATAGAACCCGCTGTAAGGATTAGTTGAAAGCATAATACTCAACAGCATAGATGTCAGTAGTCATAGATGAGCCCAGGAGGAAACTGGACCCCACGGCTGTTTCTTTAATTACTTTGTATTAGGTGCAAGGACACCGAGCGCTGCACTTTCCTCCGGGTTCAACTACCCTCGTAGGCAGTACATTGATTTGTCCTTCAATCTATCATCGTAAACTGAATGTCTTTATTTTGATATAACTGAAGAACAATGTTTTCTTTTTGGTTTAAGTTATTTTCTAATTGTGTATGTTTTGCGTGAGTAATGGACGTAAATGTTACTAACCTCACTAGTTGGCAACAGAAGCAATCATAAATATCATAAGATATCACTGTGGCTGACAAGTACAACAGCCCACACTGTGACAGAGTTAGCCTGGTTCATCACTGTCAGTGTTTTGTCAATATATTTTAAATAACTAGGTTAGCTACGTTTGCATACTAGCTTACAGCAGATCTGCAATAATATCTGAAGGAATCATGTGATCACATTGTTAATATAAGCCGATAAAACGTACATTTTAGGTACGTTTCTAACAACAGTTGGCCAACTTTATAGTCACGGATTATCACCAAGCACTCCAGTCCAAGCTGTGTGCGTCACTTTTTAGTGTCCCCGTTTCCGTTGTTCCGCAGCGTTTTGGATTGTTTTGTACTTGTTTTGCTGATGCAGCGCTTTTAGTAAACATTGCACATGTGTTGTCAAGCTGGTGAAGATGTTTCTCCATTTCCATTTGTGTTTTAATATTTGCATAATTTTTGAAACGGCAACGGGTTTCTCCTAATGGAAGTGTTTTGGGCCATTGTAGCGTGTTTGCACCTTTTGCTTTATAAAAAACTCAAATCTATCAGCTCCTATTTTAGCTGGGGGGGGGGGGGGGGGGTCGAACAATGTTTAACCTTTTAGATAACATATTCCGGGTGAATTGGTTGTTAAGGACTTCCAATTTTTTAGATCAAACGTTCTATTTCCTTTTTAAACATTTTCCTACAAATCAAATAAATACAAATTAAATTAAGTTAAAAGGTGTTCAAATCCAACACACCAGCGCGTGCCAACTATAACTTTCATAAAGTCTCTTGGGGTTATTAGGTTTCTCATATACTATAAGGAGATTCATGGAAAGTGCCGCTTGAATCCGTCAAACAGCGTGGCATTTACAAGGGTTTTACTCTGAAGCCTTTTTATAGTTCCCTCATGACCACACACCTGTCTCAGGCTTTGTTGTTCAGCACTGGGGGGCTTTGAACACGTCTGCATGCTGAAAGAAAATAACTTTCCCTCCATCACAGTGGAAACTCGCTAATAGAGATTTCAGCGGTTACAGTTGGGTTCCATAACAGATGGAGACAGAGTATTAGTAACAGCAGGACTCTCATTTGAATGATAGACATTTATCCAGGAAACATGGCCTCCAGTTCCAGCAAATGCACTAACAAAATAACTTTATTTGCAAAGTTATTATGTCCAAAATGTGTGTTAATACTAGCTTTATTGAAGATGAACTCTAGTGTGTGTACCATACCCTGTCAGCAACAGAAGCTTCCCTTTTTCGTGGTGTGAACTTATAACTATAGGAAGTAATGCAATATCATTTGTATATGTCCCACAAACCCTGAGCCAGGATGTGAAGGGTTTCCTCTAAGGAAGTCGGGTGGCATAATGTAAAGAACGACAAACTAAAAGTCAACATTAACTTGATTTATCTTGCTTTTCTTTCCTAATTTAAAAAGAAATACAGGACCTTCTCTTAGGAGACATCTGTTTGTGTCCAGTGTGAAAACCTAAAGTCACCGTTGATATATATTAACTTAGATAACAAATGTATTCATTTAACTCAAACCATGATTGTTTCTGAAGCTAGCCCATCACTGCAGGGGCCTGCGGAGGTGCACTAAAGGCTTGTGTTATTGGACATTCGTAGGATAACTCATATTGCAGAGAAATCATCAATGATTTAAGATAGATGACAAAGGGTTTTGTACTAGAGGTGTAATAATAGAATAGCCAATGTTTTGAAACACACCCTGTGATGCATATGAATATGACATTTGATATCAGGTAATCCTATCAGTTGTGGTATGTGATAGGGATGGGAACGATAAATCGAATATTCGAAAAATACATTTGCTTTCAAATTCCCATCCCTAGTATGTGAGCAGTTCAGTGTGAGCAGAGCGACGTAGATAATTGATCGATAGATGAAGATGTGTTCTCAACTGATCAAAGGTACCACTGAGCATTCATATACAGCATTAAGGGATGTTGGCTCAATTCTGACAGTTGGACTGGTTTTGTGACAACGAGATGGCCATTTAGTTCTAAAGATCTAAAAACGGCTTCTCATGTCGGGTACATTGAGTTGGATCCATGTCCTGCTTTCAGATGTGAAGGAACATTGTATATTGCATTGTTCTAACAGAACCAGCTTGAATCTAAAGCTACACTGACAATCATCTGTGCTGTAGAGCAGCAGGACACTGTCTTTGTGTGGTGTTGAATATTTAATAAGTCTTTTCTGGGAAGCCACCGCCCGCCTACACAGCTACATCGCTACTAACCTGCATCAGGGTGTGTAGACATCCTGAAGAAGTGTGTATAAATAGCTCCCTAAATACAATACATGAAGAATTCCAGCCTCTAGATATTTATTTTCAAATTGATTTCATGGCACTTGTATTGTATGTTCGTATTTTTCAATACACTTTTTGGTAATGTATACCTTCCATTTTAGATAAACAGTATAACTGTTAAATTCATTTATTTATTTTTAGTTCATTTTCCATACGGTACGGTACATATGTATAACTCAGACCCATATACCTCTTTCACACCAACGCGGTTCCAGGGCCGGTTCGGAGCTGGAGCTTGAAAAGCACTGTTTTTTCCTGTTCACACCGCAGCGAAGCCGCCTCTAAGCTCCGGAATCCGGTTCGTTTCAAGCACCAAAAAGTTGTCGGTCTAGAAAGCAAGCACCGCATACGTCACGCTTACGTCGGATCTGAGCTGTGTCCAAATAACATGCGACATCCGCCTTTCCGCCAGCTTCAACATGATCTGTGGAAATAACATTGAGAATCAGTTTTAATGTTATACCATAGTAATTATTGCTGCAAAGCTGGGTATTTTTGAGCTTGGCGCATGCAGAGGCTAACAACAGCTAGCTCTAACGCCATCGAATAGGACGTATATTTACCTTCTTTCTTCTACGGAATCGTCGTTGAAATTGATGATGATTGTAAAGAACTTTTGAATGTAGCATGTAAGGTTGGTAGTAAAGTTGTCCCATTTCTTCCATTTCGTTTCGACAGAGCAAAACCAAAACGAGTAGCGCTTCAATACAATCGGCCATTGTTGTTGTTGTCGGTGTGAGGGGTTTCCGCGCGGTTTGGCTTTATGAAGCAGGCACGCAAACGATGACGCAATGACGCAGCACCAGTCGGGCTCTGAGCGGTGTGAACAGAGCGGGAGCTGAACCGAAGAACCGGTTCTGAAACAGAAAAGCTCTAACACGGAGCTAGAATGGGAAAAGCCTTGGTGTGAAAGGGGTATTAGACTCACCTTAACATTTGATCCATCTCAGTGAAATAAGCTTGAGCTTTTAAAAGAAATGTGAATAAAATATATTTAATTATTATGATGAATGTGTTCTTTCCAAAATCAAAGGGACATTGTATTTAGTCTTGACCAAAACATTATTATTATTTTTAAAAGATTAGCACATACCTCATTCACCACATACATTGCATGTATCTGAAGTAAGATGCTATAAGCTACAAAAAAAAAGAAAATTGTAAAAATGTACCAAAAAAGACGTCAGGCCCGTAATCACAAAAGCAAATGTAGAGTTTGATTCTATGTGTAGCTTATGAGATGTGTGACCAATATTACATTTGTAAATAAATAATTTTTGGGATTTGAGTTGTGCGCCGGTCTTTGATCTACTTTGCTGACACTTCCTACTTCCTCTGTCCTATCATCTCTTTCCTCATCTGATTCCTCCCTCCCTCTGTTCTCCATCACTCTCCTTTAATCACATTACTCTCTCTCCATCCGTCTGTAGAGCTGAGTCGAAGCAGAGCAGACCCTGCCCTCTCTGATCGGAGAGGGAATCACGACCACAGGTCCAGACGCAAAGACTCTCCTCCATCATGCAGAGCTCCGTGCTTCTCCTTTCCCCGGTCCTCCTCCTGTGTCTCCTCATCCCCATCTGCACCTCCCAGAGCGACGGGGACCTCGTCGTGCAGACACGCAGCGGTCCAGTCCGCGGAATTCGCATGCCGGTGCCAGACCGAAACCACGTCACCGCGTTCCTTGGCATCCCCTTTGGTGAGGCGCCAATAGGGAAGCTGCGTTTCCGTCCTGCTGAGCCCAAGCGCTCTTGGACGGATGTGCATGAGGCCAACAACTACCCCAACGCCTGCTACCAGTATGTGGACATGTCGTTCCCCGGCTTCCAAGGCAGCGAGATGTGGAACCCCAACAGAGAGATGAACGAGGACTGCCTGTACCTGAACGTCTGGGTGCCCTCCTCACCAAGACCTCACAACCTCACCGTCATGGTGTGGATCTACGGCGGAGGTACTGGGTCACGACTCTGACAGAAGGAGATAAGATATAAATTGGTTAGACATTACTCATTGGGTCAGCAGGGCCTCAGGCTGTGCCTTGTGAGGAGAGCATGAAATATAGCCAATTACATTTCTTTATTAGGATCTGCTTGATATTTGTTCACTCACATTATTTTATATATATTATATATTTATATATGTATATTTATATAGTTTTAAAGTTACAACCGGCCCTTTGAGTGCAACCATAATGCTAATGTGGCCCGCGATGAAATTGAGTTTGACACCCCTGCTCTAGACATTAAACATCCTAAACTTTATGAATGATTATATCAATACTTTTTTTAACAGCAAAACGTTTAACTGTTTGTTTGAGATGAACTGATACAATGGGTGACTATACTGTGATATTTAACATTTCCAGGGTTCTACAGTGGTGCTTCCTCTCTAGATGTGTATGATGGCCGTTACCTAGCTCACAGTGAGACGGTCATTGTGGTTTCCATGAACTACCGTATCGGTGCCTTCGGCTTCCTCGCTCTGCACGGCTCCCCTGAGGCTCCTGGCAACGTGGGTCTGCTGGACCAGAGGCTGGCCCTGCAGTGGGTACAAGATAACATCCATTTCTTTGGTGGAAACCCCAAACAGGTTAGTTGCTCTCTTTTTTTCTTGTCTATATATTAAGGTGCAATCTCGTTTTGCTCCTGGTTTCTAAATTGCTGGGTTTTTTTACCAAACAGGTGACCATCTTTGGTGAGAGTGCAGGAGGTGCTTCAGTAGGATTCCACCTTTTGTCTCCAGACAGCCGGCCTACCTTCACCAGGGCCATCCTCCAGAGCGGGGTCCCAAACTCCCCCTGGGCCTCGGTGAGCCCCGCGGAGGCCCGCAGACGGGCCACGCTGCTGGCCAAACTGGTTGGCTGCAATGGAGGCAACGACACAGAGCTGGTGGACTGTCTGCGCGGTAGATCCCCACAGGAGCTCATCGACCAGGAGTGGCAGGTAATGCAGACAGTCAGAAAACAGTCTTTGAGACTCACTTCATTCCCTTTCATACACACACATCAGGTCCAATTAAACTTTAGCAACAAATGTGGATTAATTAGCCTTTGAGGGATGTTTGTAAAAACTTCAGTGACTAGTTGTTTTAGGAAATGATCAACAAGATGAAACTAGATTAATAGATGAAAGTCATTTTTAATTGCGATTAAGATATGTATTATAACTAGTACCATTTCTTGACACTGTTTATAAATAAACCAGACAGGATTCAAGAACCATCATTACATTGATGCATATCATATAAACATAGAATATTGCCATAAATCCATCCTGCTTACGATTAATTGTCCACAACGTTCTAACACAACTAAATAGACACCGTCACAGTTTGGCAAAATCTCAACTTACATTTTTATTTTCTCTGGTATATATTGTCCGATTCGTATATTGGAGGAATCAGTGTTTCCCAATAATCACCTAGGCAGCATGCCTTAAAAACTATAATATAATTCTATTTATAAAAACGTTTTTACTCTTAAGAACAGGTTGATTGGCTTGCCCTTGCGGAACGCATTTCCTCTATGCCAGTGTTTTCATTTGAACTCTGCTATTTCTGTCTTGTCTTCATTTGATTATTTCCCGCTTGACCTTGGAGGGATGGTTACGTATGGAGTGTACCACTGCAACTTCCATATAGGTAGTCTATTGACAATCTTTAGGACTGTATAACCCCTAATCAGATAGGCTGTTCCAACATAAAGTGGGCTCTGGCTAACAGGTACAATTTATTTTCCCCACATTGCTGGTGGTCCAGCATAATGGCCGAAATGCCAGCCCGACCCTGCAGCAATGTATCATATAATGTGATCAAATACCCATGGCACATACCAGATGTGGTAAGGTGCAGCACCAGTCTACATAGCATAGTGTAAGACAGCAGTTCCCAACCTGTGGGCCGCGGCCCCCTAGTGGTCCGCGAAGGCATTGCAAGTGGGCCGCCAAATAATTTCATTTCTTTAATTTATTTTTTTATTTTTTTTACAGGCTTAAGACACAAACATGGACATAACAATAACATATAGGAGGTGACATTCCCATCTCAGACAACAACAAAACAAAAACAGAAGAAATAAAGATAAAGTCAGTAGGATCACTTCAACATTTCACAAACAAAAATAGGTTAACAACCAAAAACCACCAAAAACACAACATGGCAAGCATATTTATTGTTCCTTTAACCCACTCTTCGTTAGAGCTCATTATTTCCCATTTCGTGGCGTGTTCAGCCACCCTTTGATTTTTGTGGCAATAATTTTTTTCAAAATAATTGTATTTTTAATCTACTCTTCAAACACCTTAAATTAAGATCACTCCTTGATTGACTTTTAAAATATGTATTTTAGCCAGAAGAATAGTTGTATTTATTAACTGTGTGCGGTCTTCATCTAAAAGCCCAAATACAATATTAAAGGGTGTAAATGTAAATTCAATATTTTCCGCCAAATAATTTGCAAAACATTTTGATTTGAGTGGAAACATTTTCATCATTAAGACTTTTTTTTATTTTAACCTCTTTTCCTTTCTCTTTCTTGATCCTCCTTAGCAACGGTCATTACAGTCCTTGACAGCGGTCTGTTCTACTGGATTTACAACGTCACATGTTCTGAATTGACCAATCAGAACTTTATTTAGCCTCCGTATTGTTTATGGTTGAATGTGGGCCGCGAAAACATTTTTGATTCTTAAGTGGGCCCTGAGTTGAAAAAGGTTGGGAACCGCTGGTGTAAGACACAAGTGAATGGTAATGCTGGCCTGGAAGCAGGGGCCTTCTGGAGTTACTAGATCAATCTTGTGAAGCTCAGATCAATTCAGTGCTCCATATTTCATCCTTTCTGAGCAGGTCCTGCCGTGGTCCGGCCTCTTCCGGTTTTCATTTGTCCCTGTTGTGGACGGAGAGGTCCTGCCCGACACTCCCGAGGCCATGCTCAGCTCAGGCAACATTAAAGACACTCAGGTCCTGCTCGGGGTCAACCAGGACGAGGGCTCCTACTTCCTGCTGTACGGAGCGCCCGGCTTCAGCAAGGACAACGAGAGCCTCATCTCCAGGGAGGAATTCCTGGAAGGTGAAGTCACACAGCTGTAATGGATGGATAGAGAATATTGTAGAAGGATTTTTCAACTGTTTATATGATTGATGAATGTAATAGTTCTCTTTTACTGTGACTAATCCAGAGGTGGGAAAAGTACTCAGATCTTGTACTTGAGTAAAAGTAGAAGGAATACAAGTAAAAGTCCTGCATTCAAAATGTTACTCAATTAAAAGTACAAAAGTATAAGCATCAAGATATACTTAAAGTACTCATTGTGCAGATTGGTCCATTTCAGAATAGTGATATGTGTTGATTATAAGTATTGATCATTAAAGTGTTATCAAAGCTGGTAAAGGTGCAGTTAGTTTTAATGACTTTGAGTGAAGTAAAAGTACACCATTTACCTCTGAATGGTAGTGGACTAGAAGTACAAAGTAGCAAAGATTTGAAATACTCAAGTAAAGTACAAGTATCTCAAAATTGTACTTAAGAACAGTACTTAAATGTACTTTACACCATTGGACGAATCAGAGAGATTTGCAGAAAATTCACACGTTCAATTTCAAGCTTTCTGTACTTCACCCCACATCACAGCTGAAGTAGTACATTTTTACAACAACAAAAAATGCACCTAAAAGTGAAAAACCTAACAAAAACGTTACTGTGCCAGGTGTGAAGCTCAGCGTGCCACATGCTAACGACATTGGCCTGGAGGCGGTGGTGCTGCAGTATACGGACTGGATGGATGAGAATAGCGGGTTGAAAAACCGGGAAGCCTTGGACGACATCGTGGGCGACCAAAACGTCATCTGCCCACTGGCACACTTCGCTCGCTCCTACGCCCAGCACAACGCCCTGAAGTCTAACATGGGAGGAAACCCACAAGGTAAGATATACGAGGGTGGTCCAGTTTGGCCCTCTTTTCCTCATAAAGCCAGAACTAATCAGGCAGGCTGTAATTCATCTGAAACCTACAACATTTGCATCATGTCTGAGATCCTGGGACAATAACTCTTATACCGCACATGCCTTAAGATTTACAGTTAACAATAAAACAATATTGTATAAAGAATTCACTCTGCAGAGGAAGATTGAAATGGGAATTTTGCTATATTATATCAGCCTTCTATATAAGTGGCTTATATAATATTGTTATACTAGGGAATTTTCTATTTTTCAAAGGGCTTATGTTGTCCTAATAGCTTATCGTTTAACTAATCTGGAACCAAGGAATGAAAAAATCGAAAACTAAAATGTCTCATTTTCTATATTTTTTTCTTCTCCAAACAATTGATCATATATCTAGATAATAAGATATATTATAATCATCTATCTCTGCAGTTACAGTAACAAACGCATTGTTTAGACAAAACAACTGCACTAACTTCATATGTTTATTCCTTTTGCTCTAAAACTCAAAATAAACCCCTTAATTTATTAAGTTAGATGAAAACAAAGACTGCCAATATATGTTCTCTTCAAAGCCACCAGACCATATTTAATGAAACAGTAATTTTTCCTTGCTGATCATTTCATAATACACTTTATTCAAACTTGACAGAAACCAAATAAATCTATTCAAAACCGTCTTTGTTGGCCTTCCCTCTTTCCAACAATCACCACATCTTGTTTGAGTGTTTAAAATAGTCTAAATAAGTAACAGATATCAAAATATCCAATACAATAATTCTTTACCAGCATCTGCAGAATGTGTTGGTATCACACCATTTCTATAGGGTCAAACTAACCAATGGTCCTCTTCTCCTCCTGCTCCTGCTCTAAAGGCCTCTACCTCTACCTGTTCGACCACCGGGCGTCCAACCTGGCGTGGCCCGAGTGGATGGGAGTGATCCACGGCTACGAGATCGAGTTTGTGTTCGGGCTGCCCCTGGAGAAGAGACTCAACTACACCCTGGAGGAGGAGAAACTGAGCCAGCGCATCATGAGATACTGGGCCAACTTTGCACGAACTGGGTGAGGCCTCACAGACTGGAGAATGAATGTACTTATCAACTGTAATGAGCAGCAGAGAGAGAGGGGGACACCAGAGAGGACAGACCAGTCCATCTTGATTAGGTTGCTTAGCTATAGGGTGGATGAGGTGGTCAGTTATAGATCACAAGTCACTCAGTCTTCCTACTGCAAAGCAAACCTCCATCTCTGTGGTTGAAGTCGAATGATAGATACTTCCGGGGAATCCCGAGGTCTGTCCAGCTGTGACGCCATTGGATTTGTTTGGTCTACCATTTTGATCCAGATTCAAATACACCCCCAAATAAATTGGATGGATAAATTTGGCAAAGATCAATGTTCTACTCATGCAGGGAAATATAGCAGTATCAGATTGATTGGCACAAAACAGACATTCATGGTCCCCAGAGGATGAAGCCCACATTGGTAACGCTTTGACTTTGCATCGAGCACAAAAATGATGTCAAAAACATTATTTGAACAATATTTTACTATATTGAAATATATCAAAAATATATCAAATATCAAAACAACAAAAATACATTCCCCTCAGATCCAGATGTCCTTTGAGTTTTTCTGATTTATTAGAGATGATAAGCTGCTTAAAATCACCATTAGCATTTGATTAGCATTTAGCGCAGAGGAGTGCTTTGCCTAAGCACACAGCATAACACTCACAGCTAGAGGTCTCCTAACAGGTAGATGTTAGGGAGAGGCATGGTGGACCTTTAAAGGGTAAACCTCATCCGCTGAGGCCAGATATATCCTGACATTTAGATCAGAAATAATTAGCAAGTACATGCTTTTCATTCATTAAAACCACCCCACATATTTTGTCCATATCAAAATGATGGTTCTGCCCTGCCATTACTGTAAACTTCTGTCTCTACACAACTGGAGAATTATTTATGATTCTAATCAAATTATGTCTGGACTTTTTTTTTCTGTCTGAGCAAGTGAGTAATAGCCCTGCGGCAGAAACGGCAGAATGCTGATGCAAAGCTTTTGATTAAACTGCCACGTACTGGACTGATTTCCTTCCAGTCAGTCACAGAAAACTGCTTCAGGTTCAGATGTGTTTTCATAACTGCTTGAGAGATGCTTCAATATGTGTATATGTGCAATTGTAACTCCTCCTTGTCCCTTTACTTTGTCCTGCAGAAATCCCAATGTGAACCATGACGGGATGATGGACAACAAGAAGCGCTGGCCTCTGTTCACCGTCAGCGAGCAGAAACACGTCGGACTCAACACTGAACCACTGAAGGTCCACAAAGGGCTGAGGAACCAAATGTGCGCCTTTTGGAACCGCTTCCTGCCACGCCTCCTCAACATCACCGGTAAGCACTACTCCTTAACACTTCTTGTACTTTAAAACATGACGTACTGTATGTACTGAATACAGGTCAATACTAGTCATTATGTTCCCAATGGTATTCCAAAAAGCCAGGTCAAATATGTATGGATGTCAATGAATTTTGGCAAAGATGTTCACCGTCCCCAGGAGATGTTGGTGATCCCCTCACTTTCCACTTTTCAATTCCAGCTCCACCAGCAGTTAAAAGGAAATATATCAGTATCACCCAGATTGATTGGTGCAAAATTTGGTACAAACATGCATGGTCTCGAGAGGATGAATCCCACTGACACTCTGACTTTTTAGCATTGTCTACATTTTTATTTGAGCAATATTTTATTCCAACAAGCAAAGAGTAAAACAAAAGAAGGCTATCGGCTGGTAAAAATAAAAAATAAAATAATAATAACAAAGGCCAGATAAAAAAATCAAATGTTTACATCTAGATATGTTTAAGATATGTAAAGAGCTGGACATTTTATTTGGTAAATACAGCATAAATGTAGGCTACATTGTAGGCTACGTACAATGTAGCCTACATTTCAAGAGACCGTTCAAAGTCAACTTTATTGTCAATCTTCTGTGTGTGTGATACAGACAGGGAGATCTAAATGCTGTTTCTCACCTATCCAGAGGAATACAAATAAAGATATATGTGTAACTGTATACAGACATACAGACCTGTACACTTACTTATATATAAAGTATGTACTCATACATAATGAAACATAGACACATATTGTATATACATATACACACATTAAGAGAGATACATAAAAAGACACAACCGTCTACATATACAAACAGTTGTTGTCAAGCTAATGTCAAAACTTCCTGACATCTCCTGCAGATCTTTTTCAATAACTGCCTTTTTCTTACAAAAGTACACCACCTGGAGGGTGGTGCTCTTTGACCTGAGGGAACTGTCCCTTTTCATTTGAAGAAAGGGATGGGGGTCATTGGCAGGGAGGTTTGGACTAGAAAAAAATGCATGAAAATCTGCGATGCTTCCCTTTAACGCCAACCAAATGAAGGAGAAAGCACCACTGTCTTGAGGTTGGCATCCAAACAAAACACCAATGACAGGCTGTGATTCTGACATGCATAACGAGCAACATGGCTCCACTTTCCTCTGTGTCTCCTCTCTCAGACAACATAGACGAGGCAGAGCGCCAGTGGAAGGTGGAGTTCCACCGCTGGTCCTCCTACATGATGCACTGGAAGAGCCAGTTCGACCACTACAGCAAGCAGGAGCGCTGCACTGACCTCTAAGAGAGAGAGAGAGAGACGGGGAGGGGGGGGCAGAGAGAACAAGCCGTGGCCATTTCCCTCCATAGCCCCCTCAGTGAAGTCTAACTTCATTCAAACATTTCCTTTTTTTTTCTGTTTCACTCCACACACAAACACACAGGCACTGTTTATCTTTATTTGTATTATTTATACTATTTATTTATGTGTTATTGTTATTTATGTGTGTCTCTGTGGAAGCTAAGAAAGGGCTATGGAGGGAAGTTGCCATCAATAAGGAGGAATATTAGAAATGTCAAAGATGTGTCATTACCTCGGGCGTGTGTGGGTGTGTGCGTGCATATGTATGTGTGTGTGTGTGTGTGTGTGTGTGTGTGTGTGTGTGTGTGTGTGTGTGTGTGTGTGTGTGTGTGTGTGTGTGTGTGTGTGTGTGTGTGTGTGTGTGTGTGTGTGTGTGGCTTGAAAGCCCCCAGTTTAACTTAACAGGCCCATGACACTGCACCACTGCTGGTTTACTGTGTGTTCTGTTGATCTTCATCTTTTGTTTTGGAGGATTCCTTCTTTCCGACATATCAGGGTTTTTAGTTTTTTGGACTCAACAAAACTGTTTGTTTGTTTGTTGTTTTTTGGACTCAACAACACTGTTTGTTTGTTTTTTGTTTTTTGGACTCAACAACACTGTTTGTTTGTTTCTGTCGAGGCCTTTTTTGTTCATGACTACTATAATGACCGCTATTCCCATTTCCTGCGTGTTCTGCTCCTTGTGTATTTCTGGTAAAGCCGTAAGCTGGGTATTTTGTGTGAAAACGCTCCATGGACTATAACTGTTTGGTGCCTAATTTATATTTTAGAAAGTTCACCTAAATCCGCTTGACCTTTGACAGAAATAATTCATTTTTGATGTTTATGGCACTCTGCCAGCTGTTTAGTACCATACCTGTCACTGTCTTATTTGCATATCAGCATAGATAAACAGAAATTGGGTAGAGGGGGTGGGCAGAGGAACTGGAAACGTCTACTGATGATGTAAAGCTGGGAAAATGTGTTCAAATGGCCCTGAATGGTAACAGCTGCACTCTTGAGTTAAAGTGAGGCATTTCACTTCGGCCACTGTGACCACTGTTAAATTCATCCTTTTGAAAATGTTTTTTTAATGAATTGATATTTAATCTATTCATATTTGCAGCTTTACTCTTACATAAGTACTCCTTTAGACATTTTAGACTCTAATTTGTAAAGAAAATATAATGTAAAGAAATGTCTCACTTTAAAGCCACTATTTAAGCATTTTAAAATGCCTAGCGTTAGCATTATTGGGTGGTAGCATTTGGAAATGGCATAAAACAGTACCCTTCAACCAAAAAATAAATGTAATACTGTAATAATAATCCTTTGTTACACAATCTGTACGAAGATGATCCCTGTGAGGATACATTTCTACTGCATTTTGAAACGTTTTACATTACAGAGTGAATCAGTTGCTTTATGAAGGAATCCCTTAAAGTTAACCCTTTAAACATACAGTATAATGTGATGAACTCTAAATGCTTTTGTGTGCGTATTTCAATCCAAATCTGTTTGGGGGGATGTGATAAGCAGGAGCATGGCTGTAGCTGTGAGGTCACTGAGGTCATGTGACCTCTGTCCTTGTCAAATCTTGTTAACAGCCCTGTTCAGAAACCACTTTTGTTCCACTGCACTGAATTTCTGTGTGTGTGTGTGTGTGTGTGTGTGTGTGTGTGTGTGTGTGTGTGTGTGTGTGTGTGTGTGTGTGTGTGTGTGTGTGTGTGTGTGGTGTGTGTGTGTGTGTGTGTGTGTGTGTGTGTGTGTGTCATGTACAGCTGTGATCTATTCCAATAACATTTCACCCCTCTCTGTTTGGTACAGTCCTCACTGTTTTTTTATTCGTTTTACTTTTGATCGTCCCCTCTCTGTTTCTTTACTTCATTCGCTGTTTCCACCAGCTCTCCTCTCCCTCCCCATCCTCCCTCTCCTCCTGCAGCTGTTCCTCTCCACCACCACCGCCCTGTTGCCCTGCTTTCCGCCTCTCAGTCTTCCTCCCGCTTCATCTTCCTCTCTAATCACCCTCCACCCACCCTCCTGCCTCTCCCACTCTCTTCCTTTCATCCTTCACCCTCCCCACTCATATCCTTCTCCTTCCACCCCATCTAACTTTTCTCCTCTTCATCATCTCTCTTTCCTTCCTCATCCATCTCCTCGCTCCCCTCCCTACTCGGCCTCGTCCCGGTCCCCTCCCCCATCGCTCTCCTCCGTCCTCCTGCTTTCTCGTTAGTCTAATGGAGGCAGAGTAATTCACTCAGCAGCGGGGTAATGTGACAGAGCGCTTGCTCAGCCTCTGGCCTGCCAGCCAACACTGGATGGATGGATAGATGGAAAATGGAGGTGGAAAGGTACAGAGATGAGGCAAGGAGAAAGGGACAGAGGAGGAGGAGGGGGGGGGGGGGGGTGGATGAGGCAGAAGGAGAGGTGGAGATGTGATGGAAAGATGAAAAGACAGTCAGAAAAATACATCATTGCATAACTCTTCTCCTTCGAAAGAACTGTGTGTGAGTTTCAGCTTACACTGTGTGGCAGTGAAGATGAATTATTAAAACGTAATTAAAAGTTGAAAACCTCACTTACTTAATAATAAACAAAAATATCCTGCTTATATTGCCCATACCACATAATATAACTACATCATTTCAATGTAGGTGATGTTGGAATATAACAACAAACTAACATACAATCATTTTTTTACCCAAAACCATTGACTAAAAAAGTATTTTACACACTGGACTTATTTATATAGATTTACTTTCTGTATATTTTTTATTTGTAGAATTCAAATCTGCTAACAGAGAAATAGACAAAAATGGTTTAGCGGATTTTGAGCCCTGAAAGTCCTGAAACTGGATGTTATGTGCGTTAATATAATAACTTCCATATAATACTGTATGTACAGGTTATTATTTTATTTGTAGTGTATGTGTTATTATCTTGTGAGAACAACATGTTTTGTTGTTATCTGGTTTGCAATACACATTGATCTCGTGTAAACAAAATAATAACCTGTGCAAAACTTCCATATGTGGTGTGCACGTTATTGTTTTGTGGGAACAAGATAATCCACACGAAAGATTAAAAAATCTTTGAGAACTTTGGGGGCTTTCCAAGAAACAATTCAGTTAGGACTTCAAATGCCTTCTCACCCCCCCCCTCCTGAGTGAGTGTGTTGTGCATCATGTGTGTGTAAGTGTGTGATGTCACTGTACCTGTCTGTCAACCTCTTAGCCATTTTTCTGTATTAACAAGGAGGGAACTGAATCAGCGCTCTGATTGGCTGAATGCTGTCCCAGCAAAGTGTCTCTGTTGGCATGTAAAGCTCCTATTTATGGACCGGAGTAGATTAGTCTAGCTTTAAAAAGAACTAAATATGAATAAAGGATTGTATCTGATGTCTAAAATACCAGTGAAGAATGCATGTGTGACTGGCTGTGTGAGTGACAGCTCCTCTCATCCAATGGGAGACCCCCGCTTAAGCCCTCTTCCTCTGCCCTCCTATCAGATCCTTGTGCATGTCCTTCCAGTATATCCTTCCAAACTTGGACTGTTATTTTCTGTAAAATTTGTACTTTTGAACAAAACTATTATCAAAGTGACTAATATAACTCTAATGTTAGGTACGTTTAATGTTAGCAATAAATATATCAGTAAAGGAATATATTTGATATTTAAATGCAGTGAAAATATAACGTGATTAAACAACAATGATGATGGATAGAGGTTGTGTTTTAAAAGCAATATTATTCTGACAAAAAATGAGTGCCATAAATCCTTTTTCAGTTTGTTTGACTTGGTTTCAGTCCTCTGCCTCATCGTTGTTTGTTCCAGTCACCAGTACTGTACTACTGTACTGTATACGTGTTGAAGGCTTCTCTTCCCATGTCTCTGTGTATCATGAATGCTGACTTGGTTAAGCTATAGCAACAGAAATAAAGACACCCTGCTGCTTCTGTCCACACTGAGCTGTTATTGAGTCCAGCATGCACCAACAGCTGTGTCATTTTCTGAAAAAAGGCGAAACAAATATGTAAATGGATACAGAATCATGGTAATTAAAGATACCATGTCAACATTATGGGATAATTATGGGACTTGCCATGACTATTTTTATTTTTGTCATCAATTATGAACCAGTTTTGTAGACCCCAAGGGACACATGAGAGGAAAAAGAGAAGCTCATGTTTCCAGACATAATGTAAGATTTTCCTTTACTCAGGATGTTGGTTTCATGCTGCCCCCTAGTGCATTTTCTCTGTACCTAGAGCCACTTCGGAATGTTGTATTGTGTTAAACCCTGCACTGATTATCGGCTTATCCACATTTCCTAAAAACCCAATTCTCTCCCCACAAAGGCCTCAGATCGATGATTATGTGTTTTTTAGTCGTACACATAAATGACCCCCTCCCCTCTTTACTTATAAGAGTAAAATACTCTTTCCTTCCTTGGTTTATAGCCAATTATAAACTTTTAATGTATATAACATATTTCTTAAAGGTAGGGTAGGTAAGAATGGAGAAACCAGCTCGAGTGCGCTAGAATTTGAAAGTACGCAGCCGAAAAAAATCTGCCTCTTCCTTCAGACTTCCTTACAGAGCCCCTCCTCCAACACACGCGAACGCGCACATGACCAATGAGGGCACGAGATAAGTTTGTGCACGAGATGGAAGGCTGACAGGCAGGTAGGCCATCCAGTTATTTTAGCCGGGCCGGCTCAGATGATTGGTCGTGCTTTTTACAACACATTTTTGTATGTATTTGTTGTCAAAGCATTTAAAGTATTCATTGCTATCGGGATGTTAAGAGCATTCCATGGAATATAACAACAAGTGTTTCTGAAGTGAATTACCTACCCCACCTTTAAGCTTGAAGTTTTCGATTTTTTTTTTTATCAACAATTTGAAATGGTCCTAAATAGTTGAAGTCTTGTGTTTACTCATATTATTGTCAATTGAATTAATAAATGAATCAAATACCAACATTTTGGACAGCATGTTTAAATGAATAATTCCAATAGGTTACTTTCATGGCATAGGAAAGTTAAATTAAAAGTAAGTCTCAAATGTGTGATGTTATCAGGTATAAAGTCTGGAGCTGCTCCAAAGACAGAAAGGACTTGTTCTTTATACCGGAATGAGCTTTATTCTAGTATCATAAGAAGTAACTGTAACTCCTACTATAATGTTGTTCCTTCTGAAATATAGAAGTATAAAGTTATGTTCATCCTACACTTACTTAGGACTTTATAGAAATACTTTACTTGTTTAAGTAAAATAAGTCCTTACTTTAAACCAGTGTTGGAAGAAGTACTCAAATCCTTTACTTAAGTATAAGTACAGATACTATGGTTTTAATATAATCTATTAGAATAGAATAGAAGTATTACAAGTAAAAGTCCTGTTTTCACAAATGTACTGCAGTAAAACTACAAAAGAATTAGCATCAAAATACACTTAGTACAAACAGTAAAAGTACTCATTCTGCACAATGGCCCATTTCTGAATAATATAAAGTACAGAAGTGTTATCAGCAAAATGCACTTCAAGATCAAAAGTAAAAATACTTTATATGCAGAATGGATATGTTTGTGTATTACATTATTATTGTTTTTATTTTATTCACTTTTTATACATGTAAAAGCATACAAATATTGTAGTTTGTCGATGTGGACCAAATGTGTACACTTGAAATACTGTGTAGATTAGTAGTACTGTATTGCATTATACCAAATCAGTATATCATGTGTTTTATATGTACAAAGTTACTATGAGTATTAAATAAATGTAGTGGAGTAGAATAGAAAGCAGCAT
This sequence comes from Dissostichus eleginoides, assembly GCA_031216635.1. NCBI lineage: Eukaryota > Metazoa > Chordata > Actinopteri > Perciformes > Nototheniidae > Dissostichus > Dissostichus eleginoides. Next base: position 20,736,654 of record CM062286.1, on the reverse strand, counting down.
AACATGGAAATACTCAAGTAAAGTACAAATGTCTAAAAAGTACACACCATATGCAAACACTAGGGGGTGGTAGAGTAAGTGCTGCACTGCTACTTAAATCTACAAATGCTTAAATCCACAAAAAAAACTAGATGCAAGTCCCAACACCTCTTCAATCACTTAACTAAGAGAAGCAATACAACACTATTTAAAAAAATACACATGAGTAAAGTCCTTTGTTCCGCATACAAGTATGTATAATTTATACATTTAAAAGTCAATTGTATAGGCTATCTATCATAATGCAAAATGTGTGTTTTAGAATATACAACCAGGTGGGCACCGGTGTGGCCTGCATAATGACGTCATGATATAAGGGTTCTAGGTGTGTCGCATTTACCTGCGTGCAAGAACTTGCTGGGGGGGGGGGGGCCAAAACACTTTATTTTCTAAATGTCCTCTCTTATATGTCTCTCAGGCACAATGCTGCAACATTGACGCACTTTACAGTATTTAACCAAGTGTTTACATAGAGACCTGAGCCGTGAAGACCACCAACTGTCCATTCCTCACATTTGAATGTGGACAGAATAATGGGAACGGGTGAAACTGGACACCTTCACCTCCACCTCCTCCTCACTGCGTCAAGCTGACAGCTGACATCCGGTCCAACCGGAAACACAATGCGAGCGAAAAAATAAAAGCATGGCAGGAGAATAACAGGCACTTCTATGAAATACAAAAAAGTGCTGTCTCAGTGAAGACTTGGTACATTTACTCAAGAACTGCACTTAAGTACACATTTGAGGTACTTGTAATTTACCTGAATATTTACATTTTCAGAATCAGTATCAGAATCAGATACCTTTGTCCCACATAGGGGAAATGTTATACTACTTTATACTTCTACTCTACTACATTTTGGAAGCAAACTTTGTACTTTACTGCACTACATTTACAATCGCGATTCTAATGGCCACAGCACTCCAACACAAGGAAGGCTTCTCAATTCTCTAATTTCCCCTCCTCGACTCCCCTCATCAACTCCTATCCTCATGTCTCAGTCCCGCCCACAGGAGATGCGAGCGGAGGAGCCGAGGAGGGGAGCCGAGGAGAGAGGAGGGGAAGCAGCAGGCGTTTAGAGAAATGAGAAATCCTCTCCTCTGAGCAGTCATTTTAAAGAGACGTCCATTAATGATGACAGGAGGCACAGCAGCCTCTGTCTGATGGACAGAACTGTGTTCATGATGACTTATATATTTTTTAATTCATTCACAGTGCGGTATAATAAGACAATAACAGGCTACAGATGCGGACATACACACACATATATTTACATAAATATATACAATTACAGTATTAAAAGTAAGCATAGGACACCAAACCAACTGAGACCTGTCTGTCCGCCGCATCTACACACTGTACAACACGCACCTACACACTGTACAACACACACCTACACACTGTACAACACACACCTACACACTGTACAACACACACCTACAGTACACACTTTACAACACACACCTACACACTGTACAACACGCACCTACAGCTCCTAAAGCATATAATATATATCAGGCTACAGCCGTTGTGTATTTTATTATGTGAAGCACTAAATGGTTTTAGAAAATATCGACTCTTTGTTTGTAGATCTACTAAACTACAGCAAATAAAGAGAGTAATGTAGCCCCTTTATACTGAGTGATATATATTATACACACTGCTCTGCTTTCTGCACGGACCTCACAGCTGTTCTCACTGGAAACATCGCGTCGCGATGAAAGCAGTTAATAAGATAATATCCAGGGGATGCATGCAGAGCTGTCATTGGCTGAGATCAGTCCGGCCGTGCGTCACGACTCTTTGAAACATCTCTGTTGCCGGAAATGCATCCGCGGAGGACCCATCAGTGTATCCTCGATTATAGCTCCTCCAGAGAGCCTCCTCGATGCTCGATCCTCGATCCTCGGTCCTCGATGTGCATTTAGAGAAATTAGATGTCCTTCAACATGGCGCGCTGAAATCCATTTCCGGGTCACTACCGGAGGACCGAGGAGTCAGGAGTCGAGGAGGGGAAATTAGAGTATTGAGAAGCCTTCATTCATATTTTATTAACTGCTTTCATCGCGACGCGATGTTTCCGGTGAGAACAGCTGTGAGGTCCGTGCAGAAAGCAGAGCAGTGTGTATAATATATATCACTCAGTATAACAGGCCTACATTACTCTCTTTATTTGCTGTAGTTTAGTAGATATCTACAAACAAAGAGTCGATATTTTTCTAAAACCATTTAGTGCTTCACATAATAAAATACACAACGGCTGTATCCTGATATATATGATATACTGATATATCCAGTCTCTGATTGTGTTATGTTATTATGAGAGTGCTATCATACTTGTTTCATTCTGAAATTGTATATATTTATATAAATATATGTGTGTGTGTATATGTCCGCATCTGTAGCCTGTTATTGTCTCATTATACCGCACTGTCAATGAATTAAAAGTAAATATATAAGTCGTCATGAACACATCTGTCCATCAGACAGAGGGCTGCTGTGCCTCCTGTCATCATTAATGGACGTCTCTTTAAAATGACCGCTCAGAGGAGAGGATTTCTCATTTCTCTAAACGCCTGCTGCTTCCACTCCTCTCTCCTCAGTTCCCCTCCTCGACTCCTCCGCTCGCATCTCCTGTGGGCGGGACTAAGACACGAGGATAGGAGTCGAGGAGGGGAAATTAGAGAATTGAGAAGCCTTCATTGTACGTGATAGGCTAAGGGGCGGGACATCTCTAAGCGGTTGACCAATCACAACAGAGCCGGCCAGCTAACCAATCAGAGCAGACTGGGCTCTGGTTTCAGACAGAGGGTGAAAAGACATGGAGACATGTCACAGTAGAAACACTAAATACTGATATACGATATACGATATATGATAATGAGCAGAATAGGGCCCCTTTAAGATATCCACAAAAAAAAGTAGTTCAAATTACAGATCATTTACTAGTTAATTTATAAATTCTGATTTTGAGACACAATAAAAACACCTTTACCATATGATTATTTGGTATAAACCATCAAACATTATAGTTCAGTGACTTAAACCACGAGTGCGTTAACAATACATTAATCGGTGGAAATGTTGCTAAGAAGTTATTTGTTCAAAAATAGTTCACAGAATATGTTCTACTTTTGCGTTAAAATATTAAAATATATTTTTAGTTTTTTCTGCAATTAGTATTTCTACTGCCAATACTTTTAGTACATTTTCCTTATTGTACTTTAATACTTTTACTTAGGAATCACTCCTTGATGCAGTACTTTTACTGGAAATTAAGTATTTCTATAGTGTGGTATTAGTACTTTTACTCAAGTAAAGAATCTGAACACTTTTCCCACCACTGCTTATATTGTCCAACCTTGGACAGAGGTTAGCTAGCTGCTTTTGGATGAAGTAAGCTAACCTTCAAACATGCTTTTATTTTGAAGGGACTGACAGGAAATGGAAGACTCGAATTTCCAATTGCCAACTTTTTCCTCCGTGAAATTCCTCAAGTTTGTGTCTTTTGTTTGTGTGTTTGGATTAAGAATGAGTGGATATCTGGCATGATAATAGGCAAAAAGAGCTCCTAACCGCCGGGACACAGTGTGAGAGAGCCGGCAGACTGAGAGCGGGAGATGAGAGCCGCCTTTCAGACGTTTTCCAGCTTCTTCTGCAGGGATCGAGCTCCTGATGGAAGGGACGGGGAGATAACAAGGAGGAGCTGAAGGAGCTAGCAGGCTGTTATGTGGCAAAACTGTCTTCTAGTTCTCTGACAAAGACAACTCTTGAGCTGTGTTTATATTCTGTGGTAAGTTACTTTTTACCCATTAATGTCTGGCGTGGAACATTAAAACAGCGCTCAAACACGCTGGTTAGTCTAACGTTGATCTTAGACACGACCGTTGACTCATGAGAGTCCAACCCTTTACACAGTCTGTGGTCCAACCACACCAAGAGTGACTTTTTCCACTAACTGTTCAACATTTGAATATGTATCCGTTATGTTCCTGGTTGCATGTTTGAATTGAACGTACTGGATAGACATTTAGTTTTTCTAACAGCAGCTTCTAATGCAATGCAATACAATACATAACTGTCAGTATTGATACACAACTTTTAGAATATGCTTTCCCTACAGGCAGTGGTGGAGAAAGTACTCAGATACTTTACTTCAGTAAAAGTAAAAGTACCACACTTTGTTTCCAGTAAAAGTTCTGCATTCGTAATATAACTTAAAGGTCCCATGTCATGCTTTTCCTGTTATTACCCGTCCCCTTGTGTGTTATGAAGGTTTTTATGCGTGTAAACGGTCTGCAGAGTCAAAAACCCTCAAAGTACACCCTGTAGGGAGTAAAACTCTAACACAGAAAAGACCTCCCCAAAACGCCTCGTTGGAGATTTCTCATTTTCCAATGTTTTCTTCCTGGGTATCGTGACGTAGGGATACCCAGTAGCCACGCCCAGAGCTATGGCCGCACCCTCTGCCAGCCGAACATGTTGGAAGCTCAGGTTCAGTTCAAAACTGTATCCAGCAGTGACGTGCGGTGAGGTTCATGGCTGGTGAGGCACTGACTCTTTCAGAGTCAGATTTACAAATATTATATTTTGACCTTAATCGAAATATTCGGATATTTTCAAAATCTTTTTTAGTCTGATGCTTCGATTCGTTTTAAACAGACCGTTCAACAAAAGGATACCCAAAATCTAAATATTGGATTGTTCTTTCTTAGTAAGATCCCATTTTCATTACAATTGTGGTCTTACCTTGACTTGAAGATGAAGTCCATGCTATCCTTCTGGACAACAATCTCTATAACTTTTTTGTAAAAGTCCTCCTTATCTTCCTCTAGTTTCAAAAGTCTAGTTTGTTGTTTGCGTCTACCGTCTCTGCGTAGAATAACAGTAGCAACAAGAACCTGTGGGCTCACGTGCGCCCCCTTCAGTGCGGCAGAGGTTATGGCTGCCTCTCCTGGTGCTTTTTTCATTGCCGTTGTATGATGAGACCAGCGAGCCTAAATAATATCATATATACGTGAAATAAGTTATTTAGAGACTATGGATGGTGAGGATAAATGTAATAAAGGGATCTACAAACATTACATTGGTGACCTACAGTGAGATGGTAACAGGCATGCGCTTAGGGCCCGCGCTCCAGCCAGTTTCTGTGGGGTGACGCATTCTGAGGTGAGGCAGACCTCATCTGTGCCTCACCTTACCACACAGTAACTGGCTTGAGCGCGCTCACAAAATAAGTGCCTGCGCAAAATTAGTGCCCGCGCTCCAGCCAGTTACTGTGGGCTTACGAGAGGCAGAGCTCGTCCCTGCCTCACTTCTCATTGCACCCATGTAGTTGTAGCGGAGCTCGGCAAATTTGCCGATTTTGACTATAAAAAGCGATTGGAATCATACAGAAATCACACTTAAAACACAGATCAGTGGAGACATTCAATTATTATTACTATTTAGTTTTTCTTTAGTTGATTTTCCATTACATTGGAGTATGACAGGTGAGGCTCTGCCTCCCCTGCCTCCCCTGACTGCACGTCGCTGGTATCCAGTCATGCCAACGAGGGTCTGTTTCCTGTCTTGTGAGGGGGTCTTGTGAGGGGAAATCTTCAATGTATGTCTTACCGAGGGCAGAACCACGACGAAGTCAGTGGTTGACATTTCTTGTTAACACTGTTCCTTCAGATGTTCGAGCCGGTATTGTACTGTGTGCGCGGCATTTCACGGACCAAAGCTTCGCAAATATTGCAGCGATTCATGCCGGATATGCACAGCGTAGGACACTGAAGGACGATGCTGTTCCTACTTTGTTTGGACCAGCGGGAGATTCGGGTACACAACCTGTAAGTATGCATTGTTGTTTGTGTATTTATGATGTTTAAAACAAACAAGGTATCTACCACGACTGTTTAAATGGGTAAACGTTTTTCGGGCTGCTAAGCCATTGACACAGTGCTAACAGGGCTAACTAAGTTGCTAGCGTTTCCATATATCAACTCCAATGTCAGCAGATGGCCTTACATGTATCTCATACCAGGAGAATGTCTGCATTAACACACACAAAATACTCATAGACAGTATACTGTTGTAGTGGCACCCTCAGGCGGCCGTCAAGAGGGCCGGCCCTACTTCAGCGCGTTTGTTGATGAGAAGAAGAGGTCGTTGAAAAAGCCCAAAAGAAAACTAAAAAATAAAAGGCTATGTTAAATCAACTAGTTTATTAGCAAAACAGACAGTCCAATTCTCACAGAGTACTCTGGACTCAATTCTACCACCGTGGGATACAAGTTATCCGGACAGTCAGTCAGAAAGGAGTGCTCCAATATTCCAATGTTACAGTGTTTATACATCCTGGACGACCTCCAAGCAGTGAGTCAGCTGGTGTTGATTTCATCTGGTCCGTCCGTAAGTATGAACTAAGAGCACCTCCTGTTCTGAGGTAAACAGTCTCTCAAGATAACATTTGATTAGGTCAGCTGAGACCCCCTTGCACCATATCTTCAAAAACTCACACACTAAACAGAACAGCAGATAAAAGATAACACCTTATTGATTCACATGACTAACAGAGTGAGAGACAATGGTCCTTCTAATTAGGTCAGCTGTCTTCGAGTTTAGAGGAAGTCCAGAGAAGGCTTTAGGCTATAAGAACAGTCAACCTTTGTTAGTTAACTACTCCTAAAGATGTCATGGGATGATGACGTTTAAACATATACAAGTATAGCATTCAGAGAGAAAAACATGTGACATTTGTGTGGTAGGCTACATGATAAAATGGGTGTGCGTTATATCAAGAATCCTAATGTTAATACATTTGATCTCATAATTCCCATAACAGATGTTTCACTATATGATGCACCAGGTGCATGCATCAGGTATAGTTGATCAATTATTATTTCGTTGTACAACAATCAAACAATAATGAGAGGTTACATCACCTACTACCCCAGCAGCCTAACAGTAGCAACAATCATACAGCCTATATGCACTGCAATGAGCACACACACATTTCATCTAAACAGGTTTAAGGCATACACATTCATTTATGGAATCTTTAAACGAATATAGAAAATACGCTGGATTAAACTTTTCTGCTATAACACTATAGCTAAAACTGTGAACACAGGTACATTAATTCTCCGGGTGATTTACCGTACGGTCAGTCGCGAAACTTAATTACATTATAGTTGGCTTTCCTAGCTTGTATGCTACCGAGCTAAACAAGAAGGCTACCAAGAGCTAGACATGCTAGGGAAAACATTGTTTTTATGCCAGCTACAATGAATGACCGAACGTAGCAGACTACCCGTATAAGATTGCAATTGTAAACATGTCCTTGCTAGCCTAATATGAACCACTAGCTGTTGTTCATAGTAGGCTGGCATATTACACTGAACAACTAGCAAACGTAGGTTAGCATATTAATCTAGCTGGCAAGCTAACGAACCTAAAACAACTAAGTTTCTCTAATATTTTGTGATTTGCATTTGATTTCGTCCAGCCAGATCAGGAAACTCCTGGCGTATCCGGCGGACAACCCATGACGGGATGACCACTCTGATGCCTCGTCCTAAAAGCCCCGGCAGCAGCTTACAAAGCTGCGATAGGCAAGATGCCGAAAAACGCCTATAAGGGGAGGAATGGATGATATACAGTGTATATATGTATATTTACACATGTTCATTTTGTACATTTCTAAAAATAAAGTTTGATGGAAATACTTAGTAGCCTTTCTTCCCTGAATTATTTGCTCCTATAACATATCATTCATATATAGCAAACCATGATTTGATTTTTCATCAAACACAGTAGTAGTTTATTACAGGTAAAAATAACTTACTCTTCTTCCGTTCTACGCCTCAAAGGTCTAGAATCGAATCTGTACATGTTATGGAGGTTCTGCAGGCTGTGGGGTATGTATGGTCTATATCTTGGCATATAATGTTGTGTGCTACTGTTGGTGTTTTCAGCTAGCTGGCTACATAATGTTGTAACTGTCAGCTAGGCTACCTTTCTAATTTCTTTGCAACAGACGTTTTCCACTTCGGTAGGCATCATGGCGCAGTTTCCACAAGTGCACCTAAATAACAACAGTTGTAGGTTCGGTTAGTTAGCGTATAACATATACGGCTGTACCGACGCCATTTTAAAACTGATGTTCCGCTCAGAGCGGAAAAAAGCACTGTGTTAGACATGGGCGGAGCCTCTCTGGTGGTTGACTAATCAGAACAGAGTGGGCGAGCTGACCAATCGGAGCACACTGGGCTCATAGGGAGGGGGGGCAGGAGCTCCAACAAGCCGTTTAGGACAGAGAGTGAATACACATACTATACAGAGATGCTGTATGAGAAACCAATGTGAGTTTGGAACATTGCACAATATAAATCTATTCTAGTAGACCTCAACAATGGAATTATGATCAGTAGAAATGGCCATGACATGGGACCTTTAAGACAATTGACTTAAGTATTGCAATCAAAATCGACCTCAAACGTTGCAAAAGTACTTATTGTGCCTAATGTGCCTAATTTCAGAATCATATATATTAAATTACTGGATTATCAAGTAATTTAGCAATAATGTGTTAAAGTAGAGCTAATTTTCATTTCATTTATATACTACTGCTGGGTATTTTACCTATAACTATATAGCATGGTATATTTCTTAGTTTATTTACATTTTGTCTAATAATCTGAATCTTTAAAGTAACAAGTTGAACATTTTGTCAAATTATTGTTGTATTACTTGTCTTTCAAATTGTAGTGAAGTATAAAGTAGCATAAAATAGTACTTGAGTACATTTACCACATTACATTACACCACTGGAGTCAAACCAGTAACAGTACACTAGCTTCTAATGCAATACCTTCAGTGGTGGAAAGTAACTAAGTACATTTACTCAAGGACTGTACTTAAGTATAGTTGTGAGGATCTTGAGTATTTCCATGTAATAATACTACTTTATACTTTTACTCCACGACATTCAGAGGCAGATATTGTACTTTTTACTCTACTACATTTATTTAACACTCACAGATACTTTGTACATATAAAACACACGATTTGCTGATATGGTAAAATGCAGTACTATACTGCTAATATACACAGTATCTAAATTGCTCCACATTGACAAACTATAATACTAAAATGCTCTTACAGGTTTAAAAAAAAAGGACAATATATTAAACATAATAATATTTGACTGTGAAAATATCCATTCTGCAACAAGTACTTTTACTTTAGATAATTAAAGTATATTTAGCTGACAATACTACTGAACTATATATTATTCAGAAATAGCTAATTGTGCAGAATGATTACTTTTACTTTTTGTACATTTTGAAGCGAATACTTTGGTATTTCTACTTGAATAACATTTTGAAATCAGGACTTTTGCTTGTTTTGGAGAACTTTAAAATCATAGTATTTGTACTTTTCCTGAAGTAAAGGATCTGAGTACTTTTTCCAACACTGCTTCTAATGAAATACAATACATAACTTTCACAACCTTAAGAATATGCGTTTCCTATAGGCTAAGAGATTTGAATGTTGTGTAAACACGTATAGCAACATCAAATCTTTATCTGAATTAGTCTAAGTAGAGTCTGAATTTGGATTCAAATAACAAACTGTTTATATAGAAATAATGCATCTTTGTAAATCTGACGAGACAGAGCTTTCTGTAACTGTTATATATATATATTCTGTATTATATGACATGAGCATTATCTTCAATATCGTGATATTACGTAATACAATGATAGTTGAACACAGAAGTGTGCTCACATCTGCCTTTCTGCTGCGTAAACTATTCTACTGAAATACAACAAGTTGCCTGTTGTATCAAAAAGTTGTAACTGAGTCTCTCTTTCAACTGACTCAAAAAATCCTTAGGAGCAGTATCGCAGTTTATCGCAATGTTAAGTAAAAATGACATTGCTATGATGGGGAAAATATATATATTATGCAGCCATGCTAATGTGTGACTCATTTAAAAAACACTTAATTAAGAATTTTAGAAAAAAATTATAAAACGTTATCCTCTCTTGAATGTTTCACAAAATGGAAAAGTGTTTTACAATCCTACCTGATCTACCTAATGTTTTATCAGTTATATCCGTTGAGATTGCTGTTACTTTCTTTTATTATTTGTTTTCATAAAAAAAAAATTCCATGGGTCTTATAAAAAGGATCATCACAAATCCATCTATCTGGACTGTAAATAGTCACATCTTGGGAAATCGGTTTTCACACTGGCAGAAATAAAGCTGCTGGACAGTTGGCCCGACAGTAAGGACTTCCAGCAAATTGCTAAGAACTCCAAATTCCCAGAATGAGCATTAGGGCTGGGCAATATGGATTAGAAAACAAATCTACCAAAATGTGTTACAATATAGCTCATTATCGATATTCTAACAACTTTGTTTGGGTTGACCATTGTTACTGAGACAACATTTTTTATTATTCATAAAAAGTCAACAGAAACAAGAATCGAAAGAAAAGTAAAAAAGCAGATAATAGAACAGCTAGAAAAGTTTGTTAAATACAGAAAACTGACATCACTTTGATGTAATGCATCCTTTAATACAAGAAAAAAAGAACATTTATTTTAACATATTGCACATTCTAATACAATATCTTGTATCGGATAACAATACTGATAGTACTACCCATCCCTAGCTGCAGTCCTGATTGTAGATAGCTTGCAACATCTTGTTTTCCTACATCATTACAATCATTTCACACTCTTAGCATTATGCCCCATGTTTCATAGAAAGAGTGCTCTGTAAAGACTTGAACCCGTATACTTGTCTTTAAAGATGGAGGGGGAGAAGGAGAGACAGCGGCAGCAGGGGGAGGAGAAGGAGAGCAACGAGGCGGAGGACGACCGGAGGAGTGATGAAGACGCCGACAATGAGGAAGAGGAGGAGGAGGAGGATTCAGAGTGTGCGGCGCTGGTGTGGCAGGAAGGCTACGGCGAGGACAACCTGGGCCTTCCCATCATGCACTGGGAGGCACTGAGCCTGCGCATCGCTGAGCTGGAGAAGCAGGAGGAAGAGAATAAGGAGAAGAGGGCAAAGGTCAGCGGGTGTTATCTGGGAGAGGGGGGGTTTAGTGCTGGGAACTCCCACTTTTATTGAGGGTCAGGAACTCTCCTGGTTCCAGTTAGGACTGATGCAGCCTGTTGTTATGAGAGTTTCTCCTACTTAAGAGGCAAACCTCTGGATCAGAATCAGGCTTATTGCCATGAGGGTTTGTAGAAAAGTATGGAGCTAAATCTGGGCCAGAATGATAGAATATTGGCACATTCTATTGCTCTTTTACCGTCAGAGTTGTGTGTAGAAAGTGTTGAGCAATATTTCCTACAATTCCTGAAGTCCACATGACTACGTAAGGCCTGTCACTCAAGATTCCAAGCCCCTCTCATTTAAAGCCCGCCCCCACTCAACATCAGGGCCATAAGTGTGAAAAAAAAAAAAAAAAGGATCTGAATGGAAAAAAATTACAATTTGATAATGAAAAATCTGAACGAGAAAGAAAGGAGGAATCAAACATCAAAATATAAATAAAAGTGAAATATGATTTTGCTAATCTGAATCAAAATAATACTCAACCTGAAATAACTTTTCAAATACTTATTTTTTGTTGGAGTTCATCATTTTATTTTTCAAAATTCAGGATCAAGCCGTCTAAATACATTACATTTTTTCCAATGATCAAAACGTTTTGGCCCAATTCAGCTCTGTTAAAAAGGAACCCATGTAATTACTAATATAAAAACGATTTAAAAAATGATTATAAAAAAGAGAAATTCAAATAAATGTTAACAAGAAATATAAACATATAATAAGTAAGTCTAACAAGAATATGAGCAATTAAATACATGAGTTACTCAGACTTGAATTATTATTGAATCCTTTTCCAGAATTGTTTTCATTGGACATGATGCTGGAATGGCTATTATTAAACAGTCATTCTAAAGAAATCAAATGGCAATCACAGAAATAAAAAGACCTCAAAATAAATCCCATTGTCCCCCCCCCCCCCTGTAACTCTCCTGTCTTCAGAGTGGAGTCTCTCTGGAGCGAGGCAGAGCTCCGGTCAGCTGGTCGGAGGAGAGAGGGAGGAGGTCAGAGAGCTGGGCGGAGGAGAGAGGGAGGAGGTCAGAGAGCTGGGCGGAGGAGAGAGGGAGGAGGTCAGAGAGCTGGGAAGACGGGGACGACGCCTGCAACAGCCACGTGCTGGCTCTCACCTCCAGGTACACACACACACCTCAACACACACACACACCTCAACACAGCCGATTACTCATGAGCATTGCATCATGTGTGTGATGTCATTAGGGATTGGTGTGTATCACCTCTTAGCCTGACACCCCAAAGCTAACTGTAGCGCTTTGGTACGTGAAGTTGAGAAAGCATAAGAAGAAATCTAAATCTAGTTGAACTGGAATACATTTTCATTTTGAGTGTCTCAATTCACTTTAATACAGAGCAGATTAGTCGCTCTAAAGTCCCATTTAAATATATAAAAGTCAGTGAAAGTAACATGATATGTTCTATTGATCTATCTGTTATAGGCAACAATAATCTGCATTTTAAGTTCATCGTAATCTATTTCTCTTTTTATTACCGATATCAAACGTAATTCTATAGTTTTATTTTATTGCTTTTTTCTATAGAGTAATTTGATCATTATCTGGTGTCATTATAGTAGTTTGAAGTAGTTCATGTTTTGAAGGCAGCTTAAAGCACCGTTAGACTTGTAAATGATTGGTCGACATGTGGAGGAGTGATTGCCTCTGGAAAAGGCATGGAGGAAGAAGAAGCCATTGTATTGTTTGATCATCTTAAATCCAAGAAAATAAACTGAACCAACAAAATTCTTGCCTGGATAATAAACCGTCCTGCATAGGTTTGTTGACCTGGTGCCTCGGCAGTAGTTTGGTTTTTATGTGAGGACAAATGGCAACTGAAAAAGTTGAATGAAACAGAACGAGCTACTCTTTCTGTAGTAAGTCACCACTCTGTAGTCTCGCTCGTTCTCCCGTCCACAGCACCATCTGATTGGTGGCAGACTACGAGCAATAGCCAATCACCACTGAGGTCTACTGTGCCACACACACCTCCCTGATAAACCAGAGAATTTAACAGTACCATTGGGCTTCATGATCAAACAAAGTGTTCCCTCTCTCTTTCTTGGTTGATGCACTACTGAACGATCTTAATGTGCAGTGAAAGAGTTTTCCATTTATTATAATGCTCAGCAAAACATCTTTAAAAATTAATTATATTTAAAAAAGCTATGCTTAGGCTGCCGGTGTTGTAATGCTTTGGCTCCAGTCTTGAAGGGCTGCAATAATGTCTGCAGGCCACCAGATGTAGCTGTGTATGCTGCGTTTGAAACCCCATCGTTTTTATATTTGACACTTCTCCCACTTGTGTTTGTTTGCTGGGGCGTGATTGTATCTGCTGTGTATCCTCCAGGCTGCAGACCCAGATGAACCTTCAGCTGTGCTTCATCAACGACAGTGAGAGTGAGGAGGAGGAGGAGGAGGAGAAGGAGAGCGACATCAGTAAGGAGAGCAGCACACGGGTAACTAACGGCAGATCCTCAAACAGAACACAGTTTAGATGAACCTGCTGAGCCTGTGGTTGGTAACCTGTTGCCCCCCCCCCCCCCTGCTGATCCAGAGAGGGACGGCAGGTCCAGAAGAATCCTCAGCCTGCTGCCAAGCTGGAGAAACCAAAGTCCAGAGGCTTCCGGAACACTCTGAGGAACCTGAGGGACAGACTGAGAACGGACCACAAGACCCTGGTGAGAGCCGAGACCCTCTTCTAGCCTTTAATTTCATCTCCTCTCTTTTTTCCTTTCTTCTCATCTGCTCCTTTCATCCTCTCTCCTTCTCAAATGTTCTCCTCTATTCTATTCGTCCTCTCCTCTATTCCTCTCCAATGATCCTCTTGTTTAATGTTCTCCTCCTCTCTCCTGCTTCCTCTCCTTTCATCCTCTCCTCTCTTTTCCCCTCTCCTTTCATTCTCTGCTTCTATCTAGTCTCCTTTTCTCTTTTTATATCCTTTCCTTGATCTTCCCTTCTCATCTTCTACCTGTTCTCTCTTTCCATCCTCTGCTCTCTCCTCACCTTTTCGACTCTCTCCTCCTCTCCTCTGTCCATTCATCCTCTCTTCCTCCTCATCTCTGTCTCCTCTTTCTGTTCTCTTTCCTCTCATTCTCATCTGGACCTCTCCATTTATCCTTGTTTTATTATCATCCTCATCTCTTGTTGCCTCCCCTTTCCCCACATCTCCTTCCATCCTCTTCTCTACTCCCCCCGCTCTATTCCGATCCCTCGTTCCCCTCTCATCCCTCTCTCCTCTCCCCCCCCTTCAGGCTGCAGCTGGTAGTGATCCTGAGGTCCAGAGAACACATGTGGAGCGCAGTGATTTAGAGAACTTCAGTCTAAAGGACCTGAATGCTCTCTGTACGTCTCTCAGCAAAACCATACAAGGTACACACACACACACACACACACACACACACACACACACACACACACACACACACACACACACACACACACACACAGTATACACTGACACTAACCCACCCCACAAACATCATCTTTTTTTAAACTGTGAGTCCTGTACATATTCATCTCTCTGAATACTTATGCACATTTGTATATATCCCTACCTCTCTTAAAATCTGACCTATTATATTCAAAGTGGAGAGCGTTGTGCAGATTTAAAAAGAGGTTGTGTGGACACTTATTTCCTTTTGTTGTTTATGTTTGCACAACCATACACCAAAGCTAATTCCTTCTGTATGTATCTGTGTATTAATGAAACTGCATTCTAAACGTATGATTCTGCATGTGTCCCGTCAGACCTGAGCTCAGACCTGGTGGGCCGCCTGCAGGCGCGGGACCAGCTGAGGACGGAGCAGGACGCCATGCTGCTGGAGGTCCAGGATCTGACGTCACTGTGAACCCCCCCCCCATCACTCCCAGTCTCAGTCAAACATTTGTGTGAGAACATTGCTGAGAACCAGACGGTGCCACAGTGGCTCCACAAACATCTCAGTCGGCCCCGCCCCATGTGGGTCTGACCAGCCAATCACTGTGAAGAGTGTCCCTCCCTGAAAGACATTCACTTGCTTTTATATGTTATTGTCTCCTTTTTTAATTTATAAAGGGATATGTCTCACACCAGAAGTGGTTTAAAACTCCCATGCGAAAGAACCAGCTTTGTATGGTCGTCATGGTAACCGTGTCAGAGCCGTATGGTACGGTCATCAACATCAAAGTGAATGGGACAACACCCTTAAAGGAACAAGCTGCAATTTCTCTTGGGAAATATGCTTTTCCTGCTCTGAGTCAGAAAATAAGTTCTAGTTTCATCTCCTCTTCCTCCGCATACGGTCTGAATATTCCGACACTTCTTGAATGCAGCACAGAAGCCCTATCTCGCAGAAGTGAAACAACATTTTGGAGGGTGGGTTCTGCGTTGGCCCCTGCTACACCCTTCCACCATGTTTCTTAGACATCCAGCTAAAAACATCACCTCCTGGGTGGAGGGACAAATAAAAAGGGAAACATTGAAATAGATTTTGCACATGGAAAATGCACATCCAGTCAGAGCCGTAATTGTACACTGCGCTCTATTTCATTCAACTGTTGTGCACCTGGTCAGCATTGGAGTCTCTGATGAATCTTGATGAGAGGCTGTTGTGTTTGACGTTGGATCTTAATTGATATTTTTGTAATTGTTTACAGAGTAACTCAAAACATGTGGACAAGGAATGTGGCGATGCAGTTTTGTGACGTCCTCACAGACACCGATGTTTGCTAGCAGAATGTTTAAAAAAAAGAACCCCCGAAAGTTTTTGCTTTGATTTTAGAGGAACACGTACGATTTGACTCTCCTAGTTGCTATCACGTGTAAATTCAGACTCTGAGTTGTAACATGAGGGTGCTCTTTCATCAACGATGAATGTTTTTCTAAAAACTGCAATTCAAAAGGGACTTTTGTTAAGAAGCTGCTAGTTCTGCAAACCGAACGATGTCTTTATTTGGTGTCGTCGTGTTCTCTGAATTTTTTCAGATTTCTTTTTTTTTAAGGTGTTTTTAAATCTTTGTGTAGGCTTTTTAAGGGGACTTAATAAAGAACTAAATGTGGTCTAATGTACATCAAATGAAGCACATTTTTAAGTGCTTGTCATTGGTATGTAAGGTAAGATATTTTAATCTTTTTTTAATCCAATCAACTAGTTTTGGGACGGTCTTTGCACAAGTTTTTGATGTTTTGTTTTGTTGTCGCTGTTAAACTACCATAAAAAAGACTTTGTGTACACAGCAGCTATTTCATGATGTGCTTCACAAGTGAACATTCACCTTAGCCTAACAGAACAACAAATATTAACAAAGTAGAAGCTATTTAATTTAAACAAATGTATTATGTTGAATTTGCCATGGGAACAATTATAGGACAGCTAATGTTTACCCCACAAGAAACCAGCCATTTTTGAATATCAGCAGCATATATACTGCTTCTATACAAAGTACCACTAGTGGACCACGTGGCTGGTATTTCAAGTTTCTAAGGGCTATGACGCAGTTAGAATCTGTTGGCCCCCAACAGCTGAGTCAGCGTAGTGTCGGGCTTTAATAGATGTGGGTGGACATCACTCCCTTTCATTATTTTGGAAACAGAAATTCATTTATTTAATTCCAGTCTCATTCTTGTACTCAGTGTTTACATTGTTTATATGCATGTCAATTTGCTAAAAGATAAGTGTAAAAACGGATCCTGTTAACATTCTTGTTCTATTTTCAAACTAATGTAAAGAAAAACATTAATCCTGTCACCCAGTCTTATATTAATCTGTGTATTGAGAAATCATTGATTGATTGCACGATCTAATACTGTGTTATTCATTTTGATAGTGGTTCAACTATTTTGTTTACATTTGATCATGGATTGCGCCTTTTAAATAAAGTATTAGTCCATCAGTTTCAGAGAACAACGTGTGTGAGCAGATTCTTTACGCTGAGCAGGTGTATCTGCTTGGGTGTGTGTGTGTGTCTGTGTATGTCACATTGTGGGGACACACGTTCCTTTTTGGGGACAGGTCCCCATAATGTAAGTCCTTACATTCTGAGAGGAATATTTCATTTAAGGTTAAGTGAGGGTAAGGTATGTGAAATTGAATTTCCTCTAAAGTGATGGAACCACTTTTTGTGTGAGTGTACTTGTTTGTGTGTGTTTCCGCTTTTGAGACATGTCAGTGTTATGTTGAAATAAGGATCCAATTAGAGAAGGTTTTTGATCATCAAAGATTTTTAAGATTCTTACATCAGTGAGTAGATTTTGTATTGTGTTTTTTTCTCATTATGATAATAATTGAAAATAGATTTTGGCTGCGAATTTGGTTCTTTTTTAAATGTATTGGGCTACAGTATATTTAGTTTTTTTTGGGAGGAAAGTTTGGGCAATGGAGTCGCTATTGGTCACTCCAACAAATTCAAAGAGTGTATAATTGAAGATCAGTGTAAGTATACAGAGTGTGAATACTGAGCGCCTACCTCAATGTACATGCATTGGTGATTCCCATTCATCTGTGTCCTCAGGGTGATCAGCCGCGACTGAAAAACATCCAGCTCAGCTCAACAGGTGAGAAGGGACGCACACACACACACACACACACACACACGTCACACACACACAAAGGTGAAGTGGGGAAGAAGAATTGGATGACACACAGTGAGGGACAGGGGGAGGGACTGCATTACCATAGAAACTGCCTGTACTGCTCAGAGAAGCAGCAGAAAAAGGTGAAAGCTGAAGAGGTCCAACTGTCAAGGTCACTGATCACCAAACCGCTGCCACACTGACCACTGCTCCTCAGCTGTTTGAAATAACCAGGAAAAGGTGTTTTGAAGCCATTGACATACAGTCAAAATCTTTTGGATGTTTTCGTACTTTCCTGTTTTTTTTCTGATTGTCGCCAGGAAAAGGAGCCATATGGAGTGAAAGTCATCGCCGTCTGAGGTAAGCTCTTTGTCCGACAGCAGATTGCAGTGATGCAGGTATTTATGAGTTTGGTGCAGGTCCCTTTACACAAACACTAATGCATCTCTCGAGACACAGGTTATTTTGGGTCCTGAGTGTTTGCTTGAGAAAACGAAAACCATTTTGAAAGATTAGTATAACTAACTTTAATTACGTTAAAAACTTGCCTCTGAACATTTCTTAATGAGATTAAATATATGGATTTAGAGGCAGATGATGCGTCAGGCTGGAGAGGGATTTCCAAGAAGCTATTAGCTGCTCCTGGAAAACAACCTCTTTCATTTTGCCATGCAGTCCAGAAAAGAAGAACATCCACTCCCAGAGATTTGAACTCATCAAAACATTAATATCAGGCCAAAATATCATATAAATGTATTTACTTGTATTTAAAACGTCCTTTTAACACTACAGTTGAATAACTTTCCTTTTGGTCAACACTTGTGCATTTCCATAGCAGCAGGATGTGATCGCCTTTCAAATCCAAGCTAACCTCTGTGTAGACTTAAATAAAACGTTTAAACTTCACCCCTTTCTCAAGGAGATCAGCATATTTTCATACTCAATTAAAGAGAGGATTTCAAAGACCTTGAAAATTCCCAACAAATGTAATATTGTGATTTGTGGTACCACAAGCATCCATTTATTTCTGTGTGAAATCAATCTATTAACAGACTCTTAAAACAAGCTTAAATAGTTCAATCCATTACAGTGAAAAGCAGATCTGATATCGAAATGAATGGAAGTCAATGGAGACATGGAATGGAATAAAACGATTTATTCACCTTTCTAAAAAACATGATTTGCTAAAAGGTTAGCTCTTATGCAATTGATGTATTTATTGTTACTTTGTTACCAGTAAATTGGCTAGAACACACAAAACATCTATTGACTTCCATTCATTTTCTCTAATGTGAAAGTGATGAATGATTTTGTCGGTGATCAAAATGGAGGCCAAACCTAATATCTACTGATATATTGTGCAACTCAAGCAATTATATAAAGTCTTCTAAACATCCCAACATTGAAAACTATGTATTCAAAAATGTAGTTGAAGATCCTGGTTTATTAAACTGGTACACAATCTGAGGTAAATGCTTGTCTAAAATATTAATAGGGGCCCATTTCATTAATCATTTACAGTTACACACCAGGAAGCAGGTCTGTAATGTAATACTGTTTTTTTAGCTCAGAATCATTACCTGTCTCAGGTTGTAGGATCATGTTTAGGTTAGAGGCTTTGGACCTTTCACATCTTAAAGTATGGTGTTGTACTGTTAATATGTCATGGTACTGGTTGACACATTACCCTTATTTAGTTGAACTCTGAGGTGAATTGGTAGTATAACATGCGGGTGGCTCACTTACACAAACAGGCGTAGTTGCACCACCTGCCTGCGCACTGATCCTAATAATGATGGTGAAAAAGAGCTTAGCCTAAGTGAATCCTGTTTACTTAGGCTAACTTAGAAAGTTTGACAATTGTAAAGT
This sequence comes from Dissostichus eleginoides, assembly GCA_031216635.1. NCBI lineage: Eukaryota > Metazoa > Chordata > Actinopteri > Perciformes > Nototheniidae > Dissostichus > Dissostichus eleginoides. Next base: position 20,717,062 of record CM062286.1, on the reverse strand, counting down.
CAAGTTTATTGACTTTTTGATCATATGTCGCACATCATTCATACAACAGGTGTTCACCAAATATGCCTAAAATGATAGAAAAATAGGTTAAAAATGTTACAAGACAAGATACAAAATGTATAGCCTTTATTAAGATAAGATAGTACAATAAAAAGGGAACAAGATAAGCATCATTGTCAATACATGTTTTGGTCTGCTTTTGTAAAGAGTGCACAGTTTTAGCAGACTTGTTTAGTGAAGAATACCATAATGACTGAAGGCACCATTACTTGATCAAGTCCATTCAACGATTTTATAGCATTCTGAATGAACCTCCGATTATTTAACACCTGTGTTGTCAGCTCAGCAAAAAGTTCATTACAGTAATCCAGAAATAAATGCATAAACTGAGACAGGAAGCATCTACGACAGCACTGATGAGTTATAGTAAATAGTCAGGGGGGTGAGAGCAGGACCAATGTACAGAAGGGTGCATGGAGACATCTAGGGGAAGTGTGGTTACTTATTGCTGAGTTAATGGGGTGAGAAGAGACTGAATCAGCAGCATACCCTTGTACACAGGAAGGCAAACAAGCACTGAGAATCAACAGCGTACAGCAGGAGGTCAAACAGATTGCGCAAAGGCCTTACTCAAAAGGGGGGAGGGCGGTAGGGTCTTGGGGAGATCTACTTGTTTCCATTACTTCCCCGTTCATTTTGAGCCAAGAAAAGGGCTATAGGGGCTATACTTGAGCTAAATACAGCATGCTATATACCATTTTGAAATGCTAGTGTTTATATGGTAATATTTACAATCTTAGTTTAGAATTCTAACGTTAGCTACATAGCACTTGACCTTTATAGCACCACACACAAAGTTAAGCTAGGGCTGAAAATCTTAAAGCAAAGATTTGCACAATTCACTTTGACCTAAGACTGATATTAGAGGGAAAGTAAAGAGGTTTAGGATTCATTCATCCCATTCCCATCTCTCCCAATTTATAACAAGGATTCTGACCAGACAAAAACCACTCAAAAACCTGCGTAGAGATGCTCAACTCCTAAAACAGGTGGTGTTTTTGAGGTCTAGTGCAATCTTAGGTTGTCAAGTGCAGACTCTAAGCTGGAGAAGGCTTTGCTGGTGTGCAGACCCTTTAACATACAAGATTGTATCATCAGCATAAAAATGAACATTGGAGTTCTCAGTTTGAAAATAAATACTATTCATGATCTAAGATCCTAAAACGGTAAAGATGGATTACTAATTTGTGTTTTTATCTCTAGGTATCCATGGAATTGACCAACTGAATTCATCTCCAAACCTGCTGTTCAGGATCATACAGAACTACCAAAAGAGTATAATAATGTCAGAGAGGATTGCCAGATCCCAAAGTGTACCAGACACCGTCTTGATCAGCTTCTCCCTTCCATGAAAATCTCTTCATCCCTCACAATGCCATCCAGAAGTGAAGATCCTCCCAACATCAGTACCTCAGTACTCAATGACTTACTCAACTCCTCCTCTTCCTCCAGCACCACCCCACCTCCATCTTGCAGCATAGACGAGTCCTACAAGTACATCTTCCTTCCCATTTGTTACTCTTTCACATTCCTCTTCAGCATTTCCCTAAATTCTATCATCCTCTACCGTTCCTTCCGCCGGACCAAGCGTTGGAATGCGTCCCTGATCTACATGGTGAACCTGGCCTCCACAGACTTCATGTATGGCCTGTCACTGCCATTCCTCGTGGCTAGTTACGTCATGCATGACCGATGGGTCTTTGGGGACTTCATGTGCCGCCTGGTCCGTTTTCTCTTCTACTTCAACCTGTACTGCTCCATCTTCTTCCTCACTTGTATATCTGTCCACAGGTACTTCGGTATCTGCCACCCAATGAAAGTCATCACACTAGAGACCAAGAAAGCTGTCAAGTCCACTTGTGTCGTAGTTTGGGTGGTAGTGTTTGCCTTGACCTGCCCTATTTTCCGGTTTGCTCAGACTGGTCATGTGACAAGATTTGGAGGGCTTGGCGGCAATGCAACTGGTATTGACAACCCAAGCCACAAAGTGTCATCCATGAATGGTAATGCCAGCAATGGTAACATGGGAGGGGTCATCGAGGAGTACCAGAACTGTTGGGACGACGCCATCGATAAGGAGTTCCCTGATTACGTGCCTTATGGCATGATTCTCCATTTGCTGGGATTTTTTCTGCCTTTTTCCATAATTGCTTGGTGTTACTCTCACGTTGTTCTGACCATATTTAGGACTCTGCATTCACAACCTTCGTCCTTCAGAGATCGGCGAGAGAGAGGAAATGGAGGGATAGAGAGAAGCAGCATTTCAACAGTTGCCAGAGGAAAAAGAGGAAGCAATGGACTGTCGAGGACATTCGGAAGAGGTGAAGGGACTTCAATTTTCCTTGGTGCCCACTCCCCTTATGCCAATCGCAGACGGAAATCTATCAGGACCATCATCACCATCACCCTCCTCTTTGCTCTGTGTTTCTTCCCCTTTCATGTTACTAGAACCATCTTCCTCCTGCTGAAAGTGACCAAGGGAGTCCCCTGCCACACCATGACCATGGTCTCCATGTGCTACAAGATCACGAGGCCTTTGGCCTCATTCAACGCATGGCTGAACGCCCTCCTTTACTTCCTGACTAAAGACAAGGGGGGAGGTCACTGTTGCCCGGCAGTCAACACCAACACTCATCATCATGGTGGACTCCTACTGCCCCTGAGGGTGATGGGAAAAAGAGAGCACGCAGAGGAGGGAGGGCTGGAAGACAGAATTGACAATAAGCAGAATAAAGAATTTCACAACAGTCCATCATACATAAACAGAGCGAAAATCAGATATATAATTGAGTGAGTGTTTTCATGGGGAATTAAATCAATAATTGTAGATGCACTGTGGATGATTTTTACTTTTAAAATATATAATATACTTTATAAGAAGATCCAAGCAGAATTCTAATATGCCTTTTATGTTTAATTGTATGTGCCGAATGCTGATCTCCTACAGGTTTGAAGTTACCCAGTGTGTAGATGCAGCATGTAGGCAAGGGTGATAGACTGTAATCTGTGTTTTAGATACTATATTGGGAAGAACCTAGAAAGTTTATTGTACAATATGAAATCAAACCACGTCTAAAGAGAAAAGTGTTTCTACTGGTTCTGTTACAAGAGAGACAAGGAGCAAATAGCAGTCAAATGGGAATATCGGTGCACTGCACACTTAAAGAAAGTCTCTCCAGCATGGAATTCAGGGGGTTGTATGAAGTACACAGCAATTGACAGAAGTAGTTTTGCAAAGGGTAAAGAGTAGAGCTTGAGAGAGACATTCAAACACACTTTCACACCTTTTCATGCCTTGCCAGTTCCTATTTTACAGTGGGTGTGCACATTGGTTTGCAGGTTTGAGGAAGTTACAAATATGGTTGTGGTCGAAAGTTGTTTGGTTTCAGATACTGTCATGGCAATGTGTTGGGCAAGCTCTACTGTTGTTGTGGTGTGACATTCCATATGTAAGTGTTTTGTGTGAACCTTTGAGATTGTAAAACAAAATGTAATGTAGGAGATTCACTCTACACTAATGATACTAATTCTGTATGAGAAAAAGCGACCCATTTACCTCATAATTCACAGTAACGCTTGCCATTTCAGAGAACCCGTACCTCAATGGTATTTTAAGATAAAGATATTTTTGCGCACAAATGAGTGCAACACCTTGGTATTTCAACACCTCTGCAACCGACATAATTTATCATTTGCTTTCATGAATGAAATAATTGATTTGTGATTCGTCCATTCAACTTTTCCAGAGTTCACTGTTTTTTTTGTAATTTTCTCTTGTCCAGACTTTTTCTGATATCTGGGGAAAGCCTTAAAGTTGTTCAAAACACTGCTGCTAAAATCCATCTTTACATTCAATACCGTTCCGCAAACCTAGCTGCATCTCAGATCTTATATAAACCTGTCTACTTTTAGTTGTCTGGATGATTTCTCATGCATTCAGAGCATTTTCCTTCCATAGTCCATACCTTTTTGTTTTGTCTTTACCATTGTAAAACTTGTTGATGTTATTATGTATCACTATCTTATTCTACATGCACTTATATTCTCTAAATGAACTATTAATGCAGTTTACAGTGTTAGTACCTTTTCTAATATTGTTTTTCTGTAAATATGATACACTTTTGTGTGATAATGCTTTTAAATAAATCTAGACCTGACTTTAACTGAAGTGTTGTAGAGATTGACAGTTTACTTGTTTGGTGGCACTAGATGAAATTAAGCAGCAAACACTGGAGATACTGACAGTATGGTACAATTTGATCTCAAATTCTTACCTCTTCCAATATAATTAAGCATTTAGTTCGATTTGACTATACAGTAAGAGATACACTTGCTTTACCAATTATATCCTATCAATGAGCAAGTCTTATAATGAAATATGCATGCAGTGTAAACCATTGAGTTCTGAATAAATGTTGAGTTTTTCCTGTGTTATGAAGGATTAAGTCTGCTTGAATTAGTAAATCTGATTGTGCATTGTGTCTTTATTATCCAAACACTGTTATTCGAATAAGAATATCCTTCCCTTACAGTGGCTTATAATATTCATTTTGGATATAACTCCGATTTACCATTATTCATTTTGCACTCTTGTTTCTGGTGCCCTCTGCTGGTAAAAGAGGGTATTTACCAGGTCACTTTATAAGAACTTACTGATCTAACAAAACAATCTAGAACCAACGTCATTAATAAATAAATGCTTATTCTCTACCACTCGATTGTTACTTAAACAATTAAAATACACAGTTTCCTTTTTGTTTTTACAAGAAATTTGACATTTCCTTTTCCTGAGTTAAATTAAATATTGAAAACGTTTGGATTTGTTACCTTAATGTTCATAATAGACGTTGTATGCTTTAATTCAAGATGTTTCAATGTTTCAATCATGTATTTGTTTGCATTTATTTTCTATTGAATTCAAATGAACACAAGGTGGTTAAAATATTTTATTTTGTAATGTACTCACAGTTCATGCAGTAAGGCTAAGGAAAGTAGTCTGCTACAACACTGTCACAAAATCCCAAGTAGCTACTTGAGTTTGAAGAAACTGTGAGGTCATCTTTTCTTTTTTTTGCTGATGTGGCAAATTCAGAAACCAGTTACAATGTGTCAAAAACGATAGTGGAAATGCAGACTTTGAATACTTTTGTACCAATATTGATTTAAAATGTGGCAGTTTGGTCATATTTAAAAAGAAAAAGTGGAGCTACAATGTAAGAACTACACTACTTTCTTGTCAACTGTCATGCTTTCTAGTAGAGGCCTGCTATTTACAGCTAACTCTACCCCTAAAAAGTTAGCAAGTAGAGTTTAAGGACTTTTTGTTACATGCAATCTATGCTTCAATGGTAAGTATGCATATGTATAACGTTTGAATTGATAGTCACACACACACACACACACACATACACAGACACACACACACACACACACACACACACACACACACACACACACACACACACACAGCCCCTGCAGGGGGAGACACTGCCCTCCTCTTCTCAGGCCGGTTAGAAATTCAAAACACAACCGCCTTGCACAATCTCCCGTCCTGCACCGCGGCCCTGAAAAGCCTGTGACGGTTATTTTAATTTAACATAAAAAATAAATAAAAATCACAGGAGCGATATTATTCAAAAGTAACGACGGGGATCGATCGTGCTGGTCCATAGGCACAATTTGATACTTGCAAAATATTGCTGCGCGCTCGTTTGAATTTCTATTTATTTTTTGTGTGTGTGACGGTGTGTGGGGAGCAGAGGAGCAGAGCGGTTGGCGCCACTTTCAAATCCTCCACTGACACAGAATGAGAGTCCGGCTTCAAATACATTCACTTAATTCCTCTTTTCATAATTTACTGTAAGTCGAGGAATATTTTAACATCATTTCGCTGTTGGGCATGTTTCTTCTTCGGAAGGTAAGGAATTCAGTCAAATATTTTTTATATTTTAATTTTATTTTGTCTGAGATACTTTTGAGTTTTTATGAATATATGGTTAGGCAATATACTTGTCTTCCTTCTCATATTTTTTAAGAAAGAACGCTCCTTTGAGTGGTTTTGGTGTTACTGTAGGCTACAGTGAAGCCGTTGTGTAACCTCCTGCTTAGTGGGCAATAATGAGCTGCTGTTTAAAACAAAGGCTGTGTCGCATTACAAACAAAGCTTTACGTGGCTCTATTTTTTCCGCTGCGCATTTATACCTTTCTACATCGAGGCAAGTCTGTTTGAAAAAGTCTTTAGCTCTTTTTTACAAACACTCAAACATTTACATGGAAGGAATTGTTTTATATTTCTTTACAAAAGAGTTTTAGTGGAGTAAGTTAAGCAAGCGGACACTCCCCCAGTCATAGCCCCCTCCCCAAAGACCCCAACCCACTCCTGCCTGACTAAATAGGCTTTAAAATAACACTTTAATTAAAACGAAGTATTTCTCAAAATGCAGTCCTTCCGAGGCAAAACGAGTTTAATCCAGTTTACAGTTTGAAGAAAAAAAAACGAGAGCGAACTCGTCGTTTTTAGGGGGGAGGAAAAGTGACTCAGCAGTTTCCCGAGGGCTCGCGCTGTCTGTCATCTGTCAGTACAGTGTGAGCAGACTGTCGACAGTCCGACCCATTACCACCGATTCACACAGCTCGTTAGCGACAATGTTACAGGTGCAGTCAACTAAATATACATTAAAGTATCTAATAACCAACTAAGTGTTTTTATTTGTATTAATTATCACCACATTATATCGTTAAATATAATTTTGGCACGACTACCAACAAAATAGTCCCTCACGAACATGCTAGAATGTGGTGAATGCCATATAAAGAGCTGGGTGTTTCGTTGAACTAAGTGTAATGTTTCAGCAAAGTGTAAAAAAAAAAATACCAGCACATTTTATTTGAACTATTATAACCTAAACCTATAACATAATAGTAATTTTAACAATGCACAGTGCAGGCAGTTTTTACATTTATAGACACACATTTTTCACATCAAATAGTGAAAGTAAAGTAATCGTCAGTGAAGTAATTTGTACCTGTTTTGAGGGTCTCATATGAGAATGCATTAATAAGTAAATTCCCCTGGCCCTCTCATAATGCTCAGCAATCATTTAGTTTAGACAGCTGGTTTTTATCTTACCAGCAGTCTCACTATGGGATCAAATATACAAATACCAACATTAGCCCTACATTTAAGTATAGGGAGGACAATCATATAATGTCTTGAAAATTCTGTAAAATAAATATGAATTTAAAAGTTTGGGTATACTTTTTTTGAAATATATCTAAGGAAAGGGGAGTCAACTGAACCTCGTCTTAATACGAAGAACTTTATTTCTGGTAAAGTTTACTTATTTTGAGATAAATACAGATTGATTGGCTATAACAGGTGCTTAAATAGAAGTAAAATAGCAAGGGCAGCTTCGATACCATTTTTATAAATGAATTTTTTGGAAGTGAACACTTGGCTCGTCACACCTTAGACGAGAAAAAAGGGATGTCTTCTCATATAGCTTTCTTAGTCTGGGCAACAATCCAAAAACCCCAAAGTGCAATTGAATACGAAAACAGTCCAGAAAAAGTGGTAGCATCTGAAAACCTGTTCTTAGTGAATTTATTGAGATTTTTCTTGAGTTTATTTTTTCCGTCTATTTTCTGTAAACTGTCTGATTACTTATTTAAGTACCACGTCATATTCAAGTAGGTGCTAAAGAGTAGGCTCAAAATGATTTAACAAAAGGACTAATATAGAGGATTCTCGTAATTCTTCTACAAAAATTAAAGGAACAGTGTGCACTGAAAATTAGACTATACAGTGTTGAAAGTGAAATATAGCTCTTACTGAAACACTGTGTTCATTCGAAAATATATAAAGCTTGCCTTTTTTATATTCGATTAAGATATATTTATAAACCTAAATGTGCCATGGTTACCAACATGTTCGGATAACCTTCATATTATATCTCTGTACGTGTCTTTTTATTTATTTAAAGATAGCAATCTGCTGAGCTGTTTAGGGCAGAAACAATAGTCTTTTTATCATCTATTAATTTGACTTTTTGGGGATTTGTCATGCCTTGTACAAAAGTCAGAAAATGGTCAAAAGTAAAAATCCCATCCCAGTTTACAGGAGCAGAAGGTGACATTTGCAGCTTTCTCGTTTGGTTCGGCAAACATTAATAAGACAAAGATATACAGTTTACAATAATATAAAACGGAGAAGGGCGGCAAACCCCCACATTTCAACCTGATGTTGTTCTGCATAATGAATAACTAACAATTAATCTATTTAAAAAAGGTTTTTACCAATTAATTTTAAAGCAGGAGAGCAGTTTAAAGTTAGAGGCTTCACAAAACTAGTACTGGTTATTTAAAGTTGGTGCCATCGCCTGATTTCTGATGTAGATATCCAAACGTATACCCTTGTCTTAACACCTGTTTTCCAATGAAGCCTTTTTTCTTTTTCACATGACAAAAAAGGGCCAACTCTTCAATTCCCCAAGTCTTTACTGTTGTCCAACAAAAAATCGACGTCCCAGAATATTTGATTTAAAGTAATGTGAAACTTTGACCAAAGCATTCAGTTCCAATCTTTAAAGTGACACATTGTGATCAAAATGTACATTTGAAATTTGGGCTGTGTCCTTAAAAGGGACATCTTAGAAAATGATGCAGCCAGTTTTTAATGCCATACCTTACATTATTATCAACCTGAGGTGATTTTTATGGGATTAGTCTGGAGACTGATGGTAATTATTTATGTGTAAGTGAGATAATTTCTAGTGAAGGCAATAAGGGTAAAATCAGAGTGCCCTGTCTTCAGGGCCCTGCCTCTTAGCTCTAACACAAGCTGGAGAATTTAGCTCATTTTGTGTCTCTTTTTTTTTTTAAGTCATTATTCAGCAGAAAGTAAATCCTTGTTCTTTTTTTTTTATGTGCACTTCTTTTTCTATGTGCACGGGTAACAGAGAGGGGGTGGGCAGGGCCTGTGTGTCCTCTTGGTAAAACTGTTTAGTTTGAGAGCAGCACTTTCTGCATTCTGAGGGCCGGCCTCCTTCCCGCCAACTCCCATCTCATGACCAAATTACACAAGAAAATACAGGAGAGCCAGGCAAACATGTATCCCAGCTATCAGTGCGTTTCGCTTCATATTTCTGCTTTTAATGCCCTCTCCACCTGTGCCTCCATTCAGCCCTTTCCCTTCTTTGTCTGGGTGTATAAGAGCCAGCCTGTTGCACTCACTTCCCTCATGTCATTTCTGTGGTTTATGCTTAATATTTTGTAACTTTACTCTTTACTTTTTTTGCATGAAAGGGAAAAGAGCTTCCTCTCAGAGCCACACTTTCTTTCATTTTATTTCCCTCCCTCTCCTCCCACCCTTGGTCTTTTTCTTTCCGTCTGACAGCCGAGCAGCTTGGCAGGCTTACAGCCCAGCGCTCGGCGCAGCGCAGCAGCCCCCTCGCCCTCGCAACAAATTAATTTTTTACTCCCAAACAGTAGCTCTGGCAGACCCCTCCTTTCACACCTGTCTCACACACACCCACGGGGGCGACATTATTTTTTCTCAGATTTTTCGGCGGCCCCAAAAATGTTGATTTTTATTGTAGAAAGTGAGGGCCAGGGAAAAAGGCTGCAGCCCTGTAGGTTTTTATGCCTACTGAGCCTCCTCACTGTCTCAGTGTGCGTAGCTGGGGCTCCAGCGAGGCAGCAGGCAGCACTGAGGAGGACGGGGACACACACACTCACATAGCTAGGAGGTGAAGATGTGAAGGGCCAGGAAGGAAGGATTAAGGGGAGGGACACTCAGTTTTGGGGGGCCAATTTTTGGGACTGGGACCCCCCCTACCCAACCCCCCCTGAAACCCCCCTCCCTCTCACTAGGAACAGGAGCAGGAGCAATCCCCTAACAGGCCTTTTTTCTATTCTCTCCTGTCACTATAGTAGACTGGGTATATTCCCTTTGATATGTTTTTGTATGGAGCATGGGTTTGTGTGACGTTTTTAATTTTTATTTGAATATCTTTGCAGCCTGAATGTAGCATATTTATATCTTTGCGTGTGAGCATGTGCGTGTTGATTACTAATTTATTTTTTTGAGGACTAGTTATAGCTGAGTTTGTGTCTGGTTGGTGTCACTGGCCTTTTGGTAAGAGCACACACACAACGTGAGGGCAGTGAGGGCCTTCAGATGACTAGTGCTGTTAGTTAGGCAGCAGTTAGGGTAGTTATTGCTCCCATCACTTGGTTAATGATCTCAGCAGCAGACGGTAAGTGAATCTTTTTTTCCTCTGTGAAGCGTTTAAAATGGCCTCTGTTGATGTGAATGAAGCGAGCAGCAGGCCACAGAGGGAGCTTTTCTCAGCTCTGCATTGCTTCTTTCTCCCCCTTTCCCTGCACTACAATTTTAGTTGTGCTCTTTTTTTTGTCCTTCTCTGCCTCACCCCCTCCTCTGTCTACCACTCTCTGGCTGGTTCAGTTTTTTTCTTCTTTTGAATGAAGCTGAAAGTTTGGGTCTGAATTTAAAGCTTGTCTGCTCTCCCTGCTGACATGACCTCTTGTTTCAAATCCCTCAGCACTGCTCTTTCTGATTGACTCAGGTCGTATTGCTCTATAATAAGGCTTCACTTGAGCCCTCAGCACGAGTTACACTGCTTTTCCACTTCATCACATCCATATTTGCCTTAAATGCTGACCCCACCTTTTAAATTCTTAATCGGATAAAGCTAGTTGATTTTCTCATATTTAATTTGTGGCAGAGAATATGAAGTGTACTTGTGTTTTTACCCCTTAGATTAAACTTTGTGGAAGGTACAAATCTTAAGTACACGAGGTAGGGTGTGGTGCTTCAGGCCATGAGTTCTTCCTCTCTGTGGCCCTCAAACTTTATCTCAGGTTTACAGTCAAAGTTTGGCACAACTCTTAGTTTGCAGTTACATTATCTATCTATTGCTAAATTACTTGATATCATTTATTTTCGTGTGGAAACGATTAACAATTATTTGATTATTCAATTGATGGACAATTATTCATAAACACATGTCTTAATGATTACTTTAGGCATACAACCTCTGCATTGAGATGATTTTTGTTATAGTAAAATAAATATTTTGGGGTTTTCAACTGTTGTTTGGATAAAACTAACATTGCATTGAGAACTTAACGAGGGCATTCTTCATTATTTTCTAACATTTAAAAAAACAATATATTAAATAATCCAGAAAAACATCTTAATTAATTTAATTGATGACAAAGATAAATAAAACAAGTGTTATTTGCAGGCAGATACAGCACATCTCAAAGTGTACACTTACATCCCATTTCTGGTGTAGTCTAATGGTGAAATAAGGATGTTTTTTCATGTTTTGTCGAACATAAGAACATTTTGCCAACATTTTTAATAAGCAATTAATTGTTGAAGTCATTAATCAAGCAGAAATGTCAAACTAACATGTTTTAGGGTTTGGACTGTTGGCCTTTTGAAGACACACCAGAACTCATAACATGTTTAAAAATGCTCATCACAGTTTTCAAACACATGACTTTTTATAATGAATCATTAGTTAAATAATTTACTAAATGAGCCAAACCCAGACCCAGTTTTGTTGATGGACAGCTTAATCCAACTCACGTGGCTCAGCTCTGGTTACTCTCTGGGTATGTGGCATTAATAAAGCTGCTCAGGGTGATGGAATTAATTAACTTCATAATTAACAACAGCACTTGTAAAATACGATCCATTTAAAGACTTTTCTTGTGTGTTTTTTTTATAGTATTAAAACATTATTGGTGTCCGTTTACCCAGAGTGAGGTTTTGCTGCTATTCCCTGTTCCATGTGTAAGTAATACCTTTTAACAAAAAAGGTTTGCATTTGATAGAGAAATGAGTCATTATTACTGTTTTTTACTTTTGAATTGAGTATTTTCCTGTGTATTTGTTATTGGTCTTAGTATTATATTAAAGTGCCTGTATTTGATATGTTAAATGCAAATGCTTCATAACCAATTGCCCCACTGAGCACAATTCAAGTTTTTTTAATTGATAATTGTGATAGAGCGATCCCCATCTCACGTTGACCTGCTGAGTAGATTCAGGATGGAAAACATGTCAAGTGGTAAAAAATCAAATAAAGAAGGCCTCTAAACCAGTAAACAATCACTTTTAGGGAAATGAGTGTAAAAGTGGAATGAATCTAATCCACATTAGCAGCCCATCTTTCCCTTCCTAGTGTTTACTGAGAGCAGAAGCCCATCAAACATTTCAGTTGAACTTTTCTCCCATCTAGTCCACTTTTTATTCCTTTCATTTTTGGGTTTTTTAAATAACAATTTGCATTGCCTTGTTAGTATCTTGCTCTCTCCTTCGGGCTCTTGTGTGTCAACGTGTCAGTGTATAGAAATGACAATAAAAGCAGATATGAAATCAAAGCGTACATTTAAAAAAAAAAATGCATGTCAGAATGAGGCGGATCATTGATCAACAATTTCATCAAGTGTACATTTTGTAAAGCATTTTGCAGTGAGGAGATGCTCACACTAATGTTTTGACCCTTGGTGTTCCTGTGTTAACAGCATGGTGATTTTCACTGACACAATCTGAAGGGTTTATTACATTTGTGCAGCATTTATTTTTATTTTCATTATGTTAACATTATTAAAATAACAGGAATGTTGTAACATGTGAATGGGCCTGAGAAAATACATAGACAGGTTGTTCTCTACACAAACACAGACAGAAATGAAGAAAAGGAGGAAACAAAAAAGGAAATTGTTACTCCTCAAATGTAACCCATTCAGTTGTCTTATTCTGTACTTTAATGCATCATTTAAAAATTGTTCCTGTGTAATTCTTAAAGCAGAACAGCAGTGTGTCTCATGGACTCTTCACCTCTAGTCCTTCCTCTTTTTTTCTTCCTCCATTTTGTCCTCTTCAACCATTTTGTTTGTGTCAGATTTCCCTTACAAATAATACAGAACATAAAAAACGGCTGTATATATTAATCTTTAAAATAATAGTATTAGTTCTGTCATTAACTGCAGATTATTACACATTTGACTGAATTAAACTGCTTTAAAGAGAAATCCTGTTTGTGTGATACAATGAAATGAAGATATTGTAAATGAAGAGAAAAGGAAGACTAATTCCCCTGTTATGTCAGAGTGTTAAACTGTTTTTCCTCCGTGTGGTGTGTGTGTGTGTGTGTGTGTGTGTGTGTGTGTGTGAGAGCCAGTAAACGTGATGGACTCAGTGTCCAGGGTGCGCTCTAGCAGCACATCATGTTTTGCAGATATTTGCTGAATCACTCCAAATCATTTTGTGCTGCCACCGTGAGCCCTGGGATTCCCACCATCACACTGGGAGCTCCCAGTACCTGATCTGTGTCTGCAGTCTGTCCTCTGAAAGGTCAGAGGTGTCTAATGTCCTCTGTCCACGTGTGTGTGTCATCTGCCTCACTGTGTCACCTGTGGAACAGCAGCTATATGACACGTTTGGTTTATTTTGTTCAATAGCATTGAGAAAAAACATTGAAATATAGAGAATTCTTGTATTTACACCTTTTGTATTTGTTATTTTCAAGCAGGATTCAGCATTAGTATTTTATTAACAATGTGTCAGTCATTGAAAATGAAAACTGAGAGCCTTTATTCACCACACTGTCCTAACAATGCTTTACATCTTTACAAAGACAACACTTTAAGATTAAGGAAAGACTCATTATTAATAAAGTGAATCTGTGAAAATTCTAGAAATATTTAATTTGTTTGGAATTAATCAATCAATCAATCGGATAAATTAATTTGTATCCGATTGGCTGTTTTCGATACTTCTGTTAGGTAAAATAATTGAATTACATAAGTGACTGAATTTTAAGAGTTGGCCTTTTTTCAAGTGTTGTCAATTATTGTTAAAAAAATGAAAATGACAAACAAAAGAGAACTTGTTGAAAGCTGACTTCTAGCCTTCAGTGTAAAAGCAGAGGATCCGTTACATTGATGCCAGAGGTGGTAAGTGGGGTCATAAGTGAGTCAAATATGTCTAATCCACTTCTAGTTATTCCTATAGCTTTTATAAGGACTAACAGCAGGAGGAGCATTCCCTTTTCATTAGCTGTCTTTAACTCAATAATTGTGTCTCCCTCCCTCTTTAAACCAATGTTATTTATGGGGAAAGAATAAAACACACCATCATTGTTGCTTCCTCTTTTGTTGCAGTTGAAGAGTCCGATGGCTGAACATAGATAATAACCCAGAATGAATCACTGTCTGCTGCAAATCCAAGCCTTTTAAATAAAGAATTGTCCTGCTGAACCTCACCCTCTCATAGAAATGATGCGTTTAATACCAATGTGATTTATAATCCACTCTGATTGGCTCATGGTCATTTTATGAAACAGAAGACGACATGTTCTGTACAATTTGGTTTCTCTGATATCAATGAATTCTTGCAGGCGGTGCAGTTTATCTGTTGTGCTCAAATAATACTTTTTTTTCTTCATTTTCTTTCCTCCAGCAGGTGGAAGGGATCTCCTCCCTGTACGATGTGGACCAGGAACAGTTCACTGAGTGGAGCTCCTGTAAAAGTTCACTCTGCTTATTCTATTCACACATGGGAAGAAAGTATTTCACAAAAGGTATTGGATAATATAAACTGTGTAGATAGATAAAAAGCTTAAGTTCCTGTATTCCACTGATACAAAACCTTTTTGTATCACATGATAAACGCCATGATATCCTTAAAGATTTGAGTTGATATATTAGTTACCTTCAGTGTGCCAGGCTGTAGCAGCACATCATTACTGGTAGTTGTCTGTCTGTTACCAGTATGACGTGTGCTGCTCCTGTCAGACTCACACTCCTCCTCCACCATCTTTGATAAGCAAATGTGTTCCAAGCTTCCAGACTTTTCTTTGCAACAAATGTAGCAAAATGATGAATTGTTCTTACCTAGTGCTGTTGGGATATTCACTGTTACACTGACTATTAATAAAAACACTTCAATTAAATAAAGAAGTGTCGCCTCTTTTCATGTCTCTTCTTCATACAGCCAGATTTAAACTGCTGATTTCACTCGGCTCACTTTCCTAACTTTGGAAAAGGAATTCAATTAAAATCAACACAGGCAAACATAATCTCAAACTGGACCAAGAAGATTACTTTCAGAAAAAGTACTGAACTTGATATTTTTGATGCCCTGTGATAATAAATTGGAGATGAATAAGTCATCAGTACATTCAAATAGTTTTTATTAAATCACATATCTATCAGTCACTCCTTCCTAAATGTTGTCCCAATAAAATAGTCTCTTTACAGATTGAAACATACTGAGGTGACAAAACTAACAGGCATGTTTGAATATTTGATTTGCACTATGTATACAGTACATGAAGATAAATGCTACAATAGGCAACATCTAACAAATCACTTGCTTTGTTATGAGAACTTCAACAGTTAAGTTTAATGCAAGTCTTGTATATATATATATATATAGAAGTTCATTTGAAATGTTTGCTGTTTTTTGTATCATCAGACACCTGGGTTGATATGACACCTGTGAGTATTTCAAACATAGTATAAATAATTAGTTACAAGTCATTTTGGTTACATCTCCAAACTTTTTTAGCATTTGTTTTGTGACAAAATGTAGTTAATAGTATTTAATGTATACAACTTAAATGTACAGTATACGTCAACATTACCGTGTTCCACACTTATTGCTAACTCTTGTTTCTGATAGCTTCAAGATGTGTACTGTACTCATACTCATACATGTGTACTACTGATACTTGTGTTTCAGCTCCTAAACAATTAGCAATGACCCTTGTTAGTTATTTAACAGAGTGTTTCTTAGAATACAATCTGACTGTTGTAACACTTTAACTGGCATGTTAATAGGAAGGAAGCAATTCAGACAGATCATACTAAACAGCCATTCACTCAGACAGGAGTCCAACATGTCTGTTCTAAAGACTTTAATAACTACTTAAATATGTTTATCCTAAACTAAGACTTGTGTAATCACCTGCTCATACAACCATTAGCTAAAAGTGGCGAGGACAAGAAATACAATCAAACATTATTGTTCAGACAAACATACCATTTCTAAACTCTGTCCCACTTTTAATGTTGTTGCTGCAGCCGAGGTTTCTCTGTTGCATTGTGTTTGTTTTCCTGGCTTCTTTGTAAAGAAACACAGGAAGTTTGAATGTTGGAACAGCTTCCTCACTTTTGTTTTGGACGCTCCTACAAAGCAAAGTCAATTAGGAGAGGAAATGGTCTAAAAATAATAATTATCACAGTAAGAAAATGTTAATGATCCAAACATGATTCTGAGAGTGCTGACAACTCTCACACTAGTAATATGCGTCCAATTGTCCCGCATGATACAACACAGTATTCAATACTATCTTTAGTCCGTTCTGGGTGGTCAGCGTCTTCTGGCTCAAAGGAAAAGTCCATCAACTTGGGTTTTTAATTTCATAGTCCTGTTCATCACTTTGAGTCCACAGGAAGTGACGGGTCAGCGGGAGAGCAGAGGAAGGTCACTGGGGTTCATGATGAGGCCCGAGTCCAGGTTCAGGTTATCTGTGGAGACACAAAGAAGCACCAATATTAAAAGGAGAGAAGTCTGGGGTGAAGCTTTAAATATGGCAAACTAATTCAGAGAAAAAGAACGACTGACTTCCGTCCCCAATCTGCACCACTCAGCTCAACTGTGAACCCTGAACCTCTGCATTGCTTTCAAAAATACCTGAAACATAATGTTACCACTATCAGGCCGGGTTTTCAAGTAAAGTATGTGTTGTTTTTCAAATGTGCAATTTTTATTGAATTTAAAGGTGGGGTAGGTAAGTTTGAGAAACCGGCTCGAGATACACTTTTTGTTATATTCCATGGAATGCTCTTAACATCCCGATAGCAATGAATATCTTCAGTGCTTTGACAAAAAATCCATTAAAAAATGTCACCTGTGGAAGCCGTAGCGTTGTAAAAACCACGACCAATCATCTGAGCCGGCCCGGCTAAAATAACTGGATGGCCTACCTGCCTGTCAGCCTTCCATCTGTGCACAAACTTATCTTGTGCCCTCATTGGTCATGTGCGCGTTCGTGTGTGTTGGAGGAGGGGCTCTGTAAGGAAGTGGCAGATTTTTTCCGGCTGTGTATTTTCAAATTCTAGCGCCCTCGAGCCGGTTTCTCCAAAGTGACCTACCCCACCTTTAAGCTGTTGTTTGAACATTGATCTTGTGTTTTATACAAAATTGTGATTTTTAACATTATTTAGGTCGTAACTCTAAATAAGCCCAATGGGTTGTTTTGCCTCTTCCTGCGCTGTTTATCATTTGTTATCTGTTATGTTTGTGTGTTTTTAAATTGTGGAAAACCCATTAAATAAATAGGCGCTTTCACACCGCAGTACTTTTCCCACAAAGGTTCATCAGAACTTAGTTCATGAGAACTAAAGAGTTCTCATGAACTAAGTACAGATCGCGTTCACACCGGAATAAGTCCCTGAGGGAGGATTAGGCAAATGAAGCCGCTGACGTCACTTCTTCTTCTTCTGCTTTGGGTTTACTGGCAGGCCGCAAACAACTTCACGGCGTATACTGCCACCCGAAGTCCCCGGCCGGAAGTCCCCGGAGTTGGGGACTGGCTTCAGTAGAAGCTGCTGGGACTCCCAGCAGCTTCTACTGAAGCCTTCCGAGTAAATCGCCAGAACGCCGACACCTCCTCATCTCCACCGCTCCCATGTTTTCTTTTGTGTTGCCATAAGTTATTCTCTCTGCGTTTGTGCGCTGGGCTAATGCTAATAATGCTAATTAAATAAATGACGCAAATTGACTCCTACTGAAGACTACTGAATCTTTAAAAACAGCTCTTTAAAATTAAGATTTTTTAAAAGCTTATTTATTTGGTCAATTCATTGTTGATTAATGGATGTTTAAAAGTCGGATCCCTTGATCTATTCTCTCTGAAATACTTCTAGATGAATTATGCCGGTGTGTACATTTGATTATGAATTGTTCAATGCTGCCTGCGCATTAGAATTAAAGCCACCATGTCAAAACAGTTTTGATGTCCTGTCCCCAGCCCTTGTTTAAAATCCCTCTCTTTCAGGAGCTGTTCATGAACTCACCTTGATCAAAGTTGTTGAGTTTCTTGGAGTTGGATCCTTCACCGAGTCCCTCCATGTCCACAAGATCGCTGTTGACATCTGAGTCGTTGAGAGCGCTGAGGGTCACGTCTACACACACAAGAAAGAAAACTGTTATGACGTACTGTACCACACATTGATTGATTTGATTTCAATAATACTTCCATATAAGTATTCAGTTTGAAAGATAGAAAGCAGAAAGAAGGTGAATGATACGTTTGTCTACTAACATGTCATCACCCCTTCATTTTGTTTTCTTATTGTGGTTTTATCAGTGTAATTTAAGTGGCTGTTACATTGCTGCTAGACCACAGTGAAAATGTTTGCTGGTTGCAAACAAATGTGGACTGTAGTTGACATCTACTTTTTGTCCCAATTCATTTGGACTTTTAGAGCTTTACAACACACTGAATTGGAAAGGTCAAGAAATCACAGGAGTTTTACCGACTATCATCAGTTTTCTGGCATCATCTTAAAATAGATAAATAAGGCAGAGTATGGTGCACGTCAATGGAAGCCTAAAGTATGCACACTATAAACAAGTTATAACTGATATAGGTTAGGCCTATACAGGGTTCATACACTTTTTCACCAATGATTTTCAATGACTTCTCCATGACCTTTACCTAATTTTCCATGACCAAAAAAATGACTCTTTCTCAGCGGTACCACTGAAAATGGTTTATTTGAACATGGAACAGGAAAATAAGGTCTGAAACATGTTGTGCCTATCTAAAACAAATCAAATAGGCTTACTAGCTCCTACACGCTGAAGCAACTAAAATCTCTCACCAGCAAAATACCTCGACAGTTAAATGCCATTTTATGTTTCATTACTATACGATACAGTATTTATTATCATTATAGTATTACTATTTTGGCGATTAGATAAAATATAAATTATATTTGATGCAACTTTAGTTACATTTCCATGACTTTTCCAAAACTTTGTGAACATTTTTGTTTTCCATAACTTTTCCAGGGCCTGGAATTTGCATTTTGAATTTCAATGACTTTTCCAGGTTTTTAATGACCGTAAGAACCCTGCCTATATCATACAGTTGTTGGCTAGTTGTCACTCATTTAAGCGCTTTGAGCACCAGAAAAAGCGCTATATAAATAACATGTATTATTATTATTTGCAGAAGTGAGACATTACATCTTGTAGACTACATAGAACTGGACTGTCTTTAGCACTGGTAATCAGCCCTTTGTTAGCTGTTTGAGGGCCACTTTCTGGAAGTTACAACATATAGAATCAGCCTAAATGCACCATATTCTTTCTTTAACAACACAAATACCTTATCTTACAGCTTCAACCCAAAACAGCAATCACAACACTTCGTAAAAAACCTGCAAATAAAAAAGCAATATATCATTTGGTTTTTTTCTGCGTGGGCTAAAGATTTGAGCTTATCTTTATCTGCAATTTTCCAGAAATACCGGATGTAAACAGATGAATAGACATGGACAAACAAGATATAGATAATATGATGCCTGTGGAAATATGTTGTTGCTAATGGAGATCAATTACTTATTGAAAAGTTTGGAAAAAAACAGTTGCAAAATAATTGCGCAAGTAAAAGAGTGTGTGGATTCTACACATATTTTAGTTTAACTATCAGGTTTGATGAAGAAGAGATTGTGATATTAACAACAGATTTATTTTGCAGTA
Organism: Dissostichus eleginoides; assembly: GCA_031216635.1. Classification (NCBI taxonomy): domain Eukaryota; kingdom Metazoa; phylum Chordata; class Actinopteri; order Perciformes; family Nototheniidae; genus Dissostichus; species Dissostichus eleginoides. Next base: position 20,697,189 of record CM062286.1, on the reverse strand, counting down.
ACCGTGTAGTTTCCAGACCCACCTGCAGTCTTCTGTTTCTTCAGGGTGGGCTGTCTGGAGGGGGCACCCTGTAGTCCTGATGCTACGACCACCCGACCAGTGGGCACGGAAATGACGTTTGGAGTGCCCTGAGTTGCCATGGTGAGCAGCGTTGGCTTTCTTGGTGCCCTTCTTAGGCCCGTCAGAGATGGACGGCAGACCTCCGTCTTCATACAGCTTCCTCTTCACGGTGCCCTTCGTCTGACCACTGGAGGGAGGGTGGGAACTGAACTGACTTTAGTATTTATAACAGTTTAACATATTCTTTGTAATTAAGCGATCAGTGTCTAGTGTGTGTGTTACCCTGCAGGACTGGAGTCTGCCACCGGGTGAAGCTGCATGGTGAGCTCTCCTAGTTTGGTGAAGGCGGCTCCAGCTGCAGAGAAGATCTCCCCAACCTGTGGGACACACACTTATTCATCAGAATCAGAATGATTGACGCAATGTGGAAAAAACACACATATCATCATCTTTTAAAAAAAATGTATTTGACATTTCCATGGCACCTTTGTACCATCATGAATAGGGCTGGCTCCAGGGATTTACTTTTTTACACAAAAACATTTCATATTGGAGTCTTAAACTAAGGTATGGAAGCAGAGGTGAAAGAAATACTCAAATCTTGTACTTTAGTAAAAGTAGAAGTACCAGAGTGTAGGAATACTCTGTTAGAAGTAAAAGTCCTGCATTGCAAATGTTACTCAAGTAAAAGTACAAAGGTATTAGCATGAAAAAAGTACCAACAGTAAAAGTAGTCATTGTGCAGATTGCTCCATTTCAGAATAATATATATGATATGTTTTATAATGATTGATCATTAAAGTGTTCTCAAAGCTGGTAAAGGTGCAGCTAGTTTGAATGACTTTGTATACTGCAGGGTAGCTTGTGAATTTACTCCAGGTGGAACTAAAGTCTGATTTAACACTTGATTAGATTTCACATCATTAATCCAAATCTGTAAAGTAACTAAAGGTATTAAAAAAAATTAGTGGAGTAAAAGTACATGATTTACCTAGCAAAACATGGACATACTCAAGTAAAGTACAAGTACCTCAACATTTTACTTAAGTACAGTAGGCTACTTATGTTAATGTACTCAGATATTGTACAGTGCTGCTTTGGTGCATAGTCAGTGCTTGAATTGGGCCGGTACTCACCGGTACGCAGTACCGGGACTTCTGATTTGTACCCATCTAGTACCGTTACTTCTTACGGAGTACCGGCACGGTGCCGGTACGGCGGTACTCAGTACTCAGTACTCAGTAGATGCGTCATGAGGTGCCGTCGCCGCTTTGCCCGCCTCGCCCCCGGAGCAACAGTCTTCGTCGCCCCAAACACCGCCACCCCTCGGCGGCCCGCAAGTGCCAGAGGACCTCGGCAAAACAGAGCCTGCCCAGGTATATTTAAACAAGTTCCCAACTGGCCTGTACAGTGGGGTAAGGCGCTCATTTTGCAGCTCATGGTTTAAAAACAGAGATTGGCTGGAATATTTCCTGTAAAAAAGATGCCATCTTCTGCTATGCCTGTAGACATTTCGGTTCAAATACATCTAACTCAGATGCCTTCACCACAATTGTACCAGAGTATCAAACGCTGTCTCCTGGTACTCATCGGAGTAACTCACTAAAAATGAAATACTATATGACAGTAAAACAAGAATAGAGTTTAAAAGGGGAGTGATGTGTAAAATATCCATAAAGAAATAGAAAATCTGTTTACAGTTCTGTTTCATAGGGATGTTGAGAGATGTATCCATAAATCTCTTAATTTTGCTCTCAAAGTGCAGCAGATTGATGCATTTAAGTTAAATATTTTTAAAAAAATCTTGTGTTAGATCCACTCCCCACTTGTAAAAATAGCACTTTACCCCTGCACCCCTCTAATCTCAGATCCTGAGTCATTTTGTTTAAGTACAGTGAGCCTTTCTAAAATATACAGTAAAGAGACAAACCCACCAGCATTATAGGATATACTATATGACTTTGAGCCAAATTCTTGTTTTTGGGCTGTATAAATAAATTGACTTGAAACAGTTGCTGATTTAGAGTACTGGCACCTTTTTTATTCCAATTCAAGCACTGTGCATAGTGTATGAAAAAGCCTTATGGAAATTATGACAGCACAAACTTTAAAACGGATCAGACTTTAGAAAAATTAAGGACACATTCATTTCATTCAGCGGAGAATTAATTTTGAAAGTGTTTCCGATAGAACTGATAAAAGTCTCCAACTTTCCTACGTCCATCTCTGCACACTGAAGTGACCGCACACTCTGTTATTGTACCTGCAGCAGCGGGAAACACTGAGGGGCTGTGTGTACAGTACATGCTATTATTTAAACCGGGCTAACTGCATGGGCTATCTACTTCTCAGTGGTTCATATGTGAAAATGACTTACTTTAGTGGAAGCTGAGGTCATTCTGCTGATCTCCTTGGTACCATGGACTGTATGTAGTCTGTATAGTAGGACTCTGATGCCTTCAATTGGACGGAACAGCTACTAAGATGCTAACAGAGGAGCTAGGCAAGTTAGCATTTGGTGCTCATCCTGATGTAGCAGAGCAGCTACAAATCTGCTCTTAAACCGCTACTGCTTTGAAAACTCCGACATTGTACACAGTGCTGCATAGTGCTCCATAGTGCATTAAAATGTTTCTGCGTTAGGTTACACTTCACACAAGTAGGTCACACAATACAACGACAATGCTTAAGCCGCATTCAATGTCTCCTCGTAATCTACACTTTCGGTAATACCTTATTTCGCCCTATCTTTCAGAGATGTACGTCAATGGGGTAAAGTATATGTATTCAAGTACTCTTCTCAATTACAATTTTGAGGTACATGAGTGTCTCCATTTTCTGCAACTTCTGCCCAACTACAATTTTGAAGTAAATATTCTACTTTGATTCCACTACATTTATGTAGTATATTTAGTTACTGATTTGGATTAATGCTGTGAAATATAATCAACTCTTACATTTAGTTACACCTGGAGTAAATTCACAAGCTACCCTGCAGTATACAAAGTCATTAAAACTAGCTTTTACCAGCTTTGATAACACTTTAATGCACCAATATTGGAATATTATAATCAAGACATATCATATATATTATTCTGAAATGGATCATTCTGCATAAAAAGTACTTTAAGTATATTTTGATGCTTATGCTTTTCTGCCTTTACTTGAGTAATACATTTGAGGATTACACAAATAAACCTTAGGTATGACCATACTGAAAAGTAGCCTTTATGCATTAAGTAGTATACATTTATGTTAACATGTTAAAGTAGTTGAATTAGTTATCCCACAGGTTTTTAGAAGGCTTGAGACTTTTTGATTTCATGCCGTAAATAAATAGAACTTGCAGGTGCATTCAACTCTGCACACTGACATCTGGTGGTTTTCATAAATGATAGTAGCCAGTCAAGTATATATATATCACATATTGGTGAAATAGAAATCGTAGGCCATGTACTAATTTTTGTGTGTTACACCACACTGCTATACAATATGATCTACATTTAGGGTTTTTCTGTTTTCCTTCATTAAATAGGGATATATACATGAGTTGTTCTCCATATTACTGTGGTGTATACAATTGTGCATCTTTTTCAGCCCTGAATGTCCTAACTTCCCTTGCAGGCTAATCATTAAAGCAGTCTTCATCAACTAAAGTCAGAACATGTACATCATGTATTATTACGCCAACGTTTTTCCATTTATCACTAGTTTTTTGGCATCAACAGATCACTAAGGCAGTGTATGGTGCATGTCAATGGAAGCCTAAATTAGGCACACTACAAAAAGTTAAAACTGATATAGGTTAGGTCTATGTTTTACAATGTTTGGCTAGTTGTCACTCATTGCAAAAGTGAAACATATCTTGTAGACTACATAGAACTGGACTGTGTTTAGCACTGGGAATCAGCCCTTTGTTAGCTGTTTGAGGGACACTTTCTGGAAGTAAACAGGGGATTATATATATTTTACAATGTATGAACCAGCCTAAAGGCACCAAATGGTTTCTTCAACACAAATAACTTAACTTACAACTTCAACACTAAACAGCTATTACAATACTGTACAAATAAAAAAAAAGCACATGAAGTGCTAAGTAAGCGCAAATGAAGAAATAAATGTATCATTCCGTTCTGTTGCGTGGGCTGAAGTTTTTATTAATTCCGACAGAACTTGAACGCAGCATACTATCACGTCATGGTTATGGCTCGTCTCGTCATAGCCGAAGCAGCCAACCACTACAGAGAAATAGAGAATCAAATCCAATATGTACACTTACTTTTGACAGGAGCCAAACAAAGATTACTTGTGCTTTGTTCAAATTGCTAATACATAACGCAATAAAAGCATTTGACCAGTCTTAGCGGTGTGTTGTCCCGGTTCTTCCCATTTTACCGACACTGCATGAATCACTGAAAGAAGTCAGATGCGTGACGCTAGTAAGGTCACGTGATTTAAAGTTTTCATGCCGACAATAATGTGATTTCTGTATCTATGTACATATTTGTGTTATATTTACGTGGTAAGGACTTCAAATCGATTATATATCATTCGGCATAATCAAATTAAATAAGTGACGTGACATTTAAATCTAAGTTTTTTCTCAACGGATTTAACAACCTGGAAACTTCCGGTTTGTAGTCAGAGTCACATGACCAACACAGTGACAAAGTTTGACCAGCAGCAAGACAGCTTTCTTTTGGAATACATCAGTTTAATCATGCGTGGGTTAATTTGTGGACCAAAAGTAGCCGCGTGCGGGATGGTGTTGAGCGCGTGGGGGGTTATAATGCTGGTGAGTGTGTTCTTTGTTAACTTCTTTATTCTCGCTTTTCTTACCTTCATGTTCAACAGACTACAGTCATTCAGTCCCTCGTCAAACAGTACCCAAAGAAGACAGGTTTCCTCGTTACTGTTTGAGTTCCACTTATATGAGGTATCTAAGGCATATTATCACGAAAAGCAGCAAGAAATGACAACTTCCCAAATAACCAGGGGGTTGAGTCAACACTTCTCTAAAGTAGTTTTAGATAGGTGGAAGAAGTACACATGTCTTGTAACTGAGTAAAAGTAGAAGTACCAGAGTGTAGGAATACTCTGTTACAAGTAAAAGTCCTGCATTCAAAAATGTTACTTAAGTAAAAGTCCAAAAGTATTAGCATCAACATATAGTACACCATTTACCTCTGAACTGTAGTGGGTTAGAAGTACAAAGTAGCATAAAATGGAAATAAGTCCCTAAAACATTTTACTTAAGTACAGTACTTCAGCAAATGTACTTAGTTACTTTTCAACACTGCCTATACTTAGTCAAAGTATCACTGAAAGCAGCAAGAAGTTGAGTCAACAATAATGGAGTTTAAATAGGAACAGGTGCATAACATTTTCCAAACATTTTTTTGGACTTTTTTTCTGATATTTGTAACACACTTTAAGTTGACCTTTTTCTGAAATGTTTGAACTAATATACTATAACTTTTTCTCTGATGTTTTCAAACTTAAAATACTATGACTTTTTCGACACACAAAAGTTTTTCTAAAATGTTCGACATATTTTATTATAAAAAAAAATTCTGGATATTTTTGACCTATGATTTTTTTATTTTTTTTACACACTGACCTTTTTTCAACTTGCTATATTCTGACTTTTTTCTTATATTTTCAACATGCTATACTACAGTATGAATGTGCTTTTTCAACATACTATACTGTGATTAATATTTTCCGATATATATATATATATATTTCTTTTTTTAATGAATGTTGTGTTTAAGGTGGGGTAGGTAAGTTTGAGAAACCGGCTCGAGATACACTTTTTGTTATATTAAGTTTTGTTTAATCACACTTTTGTCATAACTTTACGTTTACTTGTATTTATATATTCAAAACAAAAGCCATTTCGACCCCTGCCTGACCCCCCCCTCTTTCTCAGGCCATGCTGGGGGTTTTCTTCAGCACACACTCAGCCGTGCTGTTTGAAGATGTTCCTGTGACAGAAGACGACCTCAAAGAGTAAGGACTTTACTGCCCCCCCCCCACAGAGTACACAGACACTATAGACTGTTATTGACATTTTAAATAATATTAATAGAGTATGCCAAAGAAAAAATGTAGCCGTCAGAAACCCTCACTAGATCCTACTTTGCCTCAGAATTCCATATGACATCCCTACTCACTAATGACTTCATACAATATTGACATTAGTGAGCTTTTTATATGTGTGTGTTTAACTTACTGTGTTCCCCTGCTTTGAGTCTTTGTGCTAAATCCATCTTTTTACTGAACTCATTATGTTCAAAAGGAAGCAAACATCTCCTAACATTCTGAAGTATTCCTTTAATGATTTAACGATGTTGTTTTTCTGATGTTGTCCCCCTCAGTACGGACCCCCCCCACAGGATCTACGCTCTGTACAACAAGGTGGGCTACAACTGCTTCATCGCTGCTGGTATCTACGTGCTGTTCGGACTCTTCTCCTGCTGCCAGATGAAGCTCAACAAGCGCAAGGTCAATTCTTTATTGGTTTTTATTTGATTTATTGAAAGGGTTAGACCAGAGTAAAGGACAAAGGGAAGAGAGCCCTGATTGTGTATACCAGTGGTTCTCAACCTTTTTACACCAAGTACCACCTGAGAAAATAGTTGTCTCTCCAAGTACCACCATATGACCAATGTTAAAATACAGTCTATGCACAGTTCATGCAGGACTCGGAGGCAAATGTGTTCATAATAACAGTATTTATTGTCAGCCACAGCTACATGTACAAAGGGCAGTCTCTCTCTCTCTCTCTCTCTCTCTCTCTTTCTCTCTCTCTCTCTCTCTCTCTCACTCACTCACTCACTCACTCACTCACTCACTCACTCACTCACTCACTCACACACCACAAGTGAGAACATAAAGAACAAAATAAATAATAACTTATTCTCACACAACAAATGACAACTGTACACACATGTCATTTCCTGTACCAAAGTTTGAATGTAGGCCTCCTGCAACAACCTACATTGTAACAGAAAATGTCCTATTGGGAATTCAGTTCCACAATAATAATGAAAGCCTCCAGGGGCAGATGAGCCTAAGGGCTAATTGCTCATCTTCAGTCTGCTGATGTTTGCTATTGCCATTTCTGTGGTGGCAAAAAAGATAACAATTAAGGACAAGTGTGTGCTTTTTCAGCTTTTGACCTCGGTCACAGCCTTCTCTCCATTCTTTGCTCAATTGCCTTCTTCCTGAGTCACTTCTCATCACAGCGTTGTGGCTGTGCATATCACTTTTGCGTTGCTGGCGGAGCCCGCGCTTGTGCTCGGTTGATGACTGTCCTCCTCCTCATTCACTTGTTCACTTTAGCTGGTAATATTCTCCTCTGTACCTCTCTTCTGAATACCTCCCGTTTTGAGCCACGTTTTTAACATCATTCAGCTTTCTTCTTTCTTTAGGTTGCTTGCAACGTTCGCTAATCGTTCGCGGGTAGTATGGTCGTCATTAGCAACACCAGAAATAAAAAAATTGTTTCTAAATCTAAAAACAACAATAGCCTATTAGAACTTATTTAAACCACAGTTTCAATTATCTCAAGCTTATTTTCATTCGTTGTAGTATTTTGATAATATGATTTATTTTTAATTAATGTTATTCAATCTGCCTCAAACTGATGGCACTTGTCCCTATACTCTGTTTAAATTGAAGTTGTCTGAGGTCTTACCACCAGCTGCTCTTGCAGTAATAAGTAGTGTACCTTTCTTACTGTCCCAAATGTGCTCAATGTAGGGACTGCTTTTCGTCTTTTTGTTTACTTAGTGTTTTCTGCATTTTTATATCTGTGTTATGTGTAAGAACCGTTGCTGCCTTCTTGGCCAGGTCAGCATTGTAAATGAGAGTTTGTCTCAATGTTTTCATCTGGTTAAATAAAATGTAAAAAAAAAAAAATTTCTTTAAAAAATATTTTTTATATTTCAGATTCCTCCGCGTACCACTAGCGGGAGCTGGCGTACCACCAGTGGTTCTCAACCTGTGGTACGCGTACCACCGGTGGTACGCGTACCACCGGTTGAGAACCACTGGTGTACAATACAATACATGTACTCGCTTTAACTGATGTTGAGAAATTGAAGGTATTTAATGTCACATCCCGCATTTTTTATTTATTAGTTTATTTCCTTAACGGATGCACTTTGTTCAGAACTTCAGAATATAAACTCATATTTTTACAAATAGCATAGGTAAGTTACAACAAAGAAAAAAACAAAAATAAAACTAATAAAGAATAAGAAAAAGAGGGAAAAAACAAGAAAATCTAAGCAGTAACATATTATAAGTTATATTTAGAGTTAAATTAGAGCTGGTTACAAAGCAATGACTCAGGGGTCGAACAAAACACGGGATGATTTCACACGGGCTGTTTCTCAATGTCGAGGAAGGATGCTCCAGAGCCACTATTTCAAGCCTACTACGTCATCGAGTGCAGCCGAAGGACTGTTCCAATGTCCAGGATACTTGGAATTCTACCGAGCCCGGCGTACTTCGTAGCGAGAAATTTCAAGGCTGCACATGTGTAGACTCCGCGGTCTTAAAATCCCCACAATGCTTTGCGCACGGACCAATTAGCCAAAATCTGTGGCGGAAAATGTAAGGCGGGGCCTCTCAGATGACGCACGTCTGCACACTTGCTCGCCTGTTCCACTCTTCGTTTTCCGAATGCCAGGAAGGATTCTTGCCTCGCTTCTGAAGCAAGACGCTCGGAAGACATGTGCTACCAAGCAAGCGTACTCGACATTGAGAAACACCCACATTCATTCATACACACTTACATACCCCTGTCATATACATATATACATTTATATACATACATACACACTTACTTGTATACATATACATATTAACATGTGCAGCCTTATGTTTAGCAGCTCAGCATAACTAAAAACAACCAGCATGCACTGGGGAAAGGATGCTCTGTGCTTTAGCCCAAATAATAATATGAATCAATTCAAAATAAAAAGAGCATTACATTTGTATTTTAGTTTTTGCAATATTCAATCCATTTTCTCCATCCGTTATCCCCAGTCGTGCAGTTTTACCTTCCAAGAATATTCCTGCCAAAAAAGTGAATTTGTTGTCTTGTGCGTTTTATTATTAATATTATGATATTCATTTCTAATTCCTCCTCCCATTTTTCTTTGAGCCTTAATTGATCTCGTTTATTTGTATTAGTTAGGATTTAGCTAACGATAGATATTAGGTTTTTAATAGTTTTCTAGAATACGCTTTACAAAAAAGAATGACCAAAACTTTGAATGAGATATTATATTGAGTTGTGAACTTACAGTATCCCAAATGTTCAGAGCCATTTTCAAACATGAGGAGTCTGTGTTTTGATCAAGCTTATGGTCTCTTTCGTTATGTCTTGTAATGGCATCATATCCCCTTTATGGAGTTAGTCACTGGGTGTGTTTGTCTCGGATGTCTCAGGCCTCTGCAGGCAGTTCTGCTCCTGGTCAAAACCTCCTGAACTATGGACTACAATTCTCATGAACCCAGAATGAAACACTGCCTGTTTAAAATACAATCCAGGGAAGTCAGTTCAAGATGATGATCCATGATGTTGAAGCTTTAAAAGACACAGTTTGATCAGCATGTGTGAAAGTATCAAATCATTCATTATCATTTAGTAAATCTTCCCCGTACTATATCAAGTCATTCATATAAACCCCTCTTTTACCAAGTGCAGCACTGAAGTAATGAACACATGAATAATTATAATACAATATTTTAAATATATGGTGCTTAAATCGTGCATTCTGCATAATGAGTAGTTTTACTTTTGAATGCAGGACTTTTACTTGTAACTGAATATTTGTACACTGTATTATTGCTACTTTTACTTAAGGGAATCATTTGAGTACTTCTTGCACCTCTGATTATTTATTACATATGTCCCCAGTTTTATATTTAATCATATAACTGATAAATAATTGATTAAAAATAAAGTTTGAATGTGTTTTCTGTTCTTTAGGAGTACCTGGTGCACTAGTGCCTCCTGATTGGCCGAGAAGTTCTCTGATCATGTCTTCGTCTCAGGATCTAAACTCCTGAAGATGATCTACAGGGGGGGGGGGGAGCTGTGAGCAGATCAATGTCGTGCACCTTTCTGTATTTCAAATGAGATTGATTCTACCTCTGATCACAAAATGATTTGTTTGCCATGCAGAGACCCTCTGCTGTTCTCCAGAGTTCACTACATGTGAGGGTTGGAAAGGATATGGTCCTGATTTGCTCTTTCAAACTGTACTGTACAAGTTCATGTATTTCAAATTGCCAGTATCCAGCTGTGTGTGGAACGTTTGATCACATTTCCTTCCTGCTTACTTATCACTGTACTGTGCCTGAAAAGAATCCTATCCTGTCTCTATTTATGGCCACGTCGCATTAAATGTATATATATGTTCGCTCTATTCACATGAATCCTGGAAAGCTTTTTATTTACACGTTTATATGTCCTTTATTTCAATAAACGGTAAACTGGAACGTTCAACTTTTTAAGACATCATCAACATCTGTAATTGAAGTTATTGAAGTGTTGTAACATACATATTCATGGGTATTTAATGACATACCAAGATTCCAACTTGCACACATTGCACACACACAAAAATCTAAATAGAATATTGTCGAGAAAATATATATTTTTAATGAGATAGTATAGTATGTCCAAAATGTAAAAACCAACAACATAGTATATAGTATGTCGAAAGTATTTTTAAAA